>PVHY01001104.1:0-174438 GCA_004024945.1 Uropsilus gracilis | reverse complement strand
AAGTAGAGTAATAAGATTGAAAGGTAAGTGGTCAAGTGGGAAGGAACCTGTAGAATGGAGAGATTTGAAATAGTGTGGGTGTTGAGGAAAGACTTTACTTCCTAAGTTGGGGCCATTGAATTAAGCTGACAAAAGACAGATAAGCAAGATGAGACAAGGTTTTGTTGACATATATACACAGAAATTCACAGAAAATTGTGATGTAAAGATGTAGTTAGAATATGGGGTTTATATACTTTTTAATAAAAGAAGAGAAATCGGAGAGAACTCATTTAGGAACAGTACATGTACACTGAGAAGAACAGTTAGAGACAGATAATTTTGTGAAAATATTTGCTTAGCTGATCTTTTGCCCTGGTCCTGATTTCTCATCTACAACAACAGGAGTAATTCTATCCCCAGAAAGGGAATTGATGACAGTTTCCTTTTGAAAGGCTTTGCTTTCAGGCAAATAAAGGGAGTTCAGAACAAAACTCTCATCCTACATCTGTTGATTCTCAAGTGTCTTCAATTCAAAATATTTTTTTATGCCACAGTGACATATCCTGGATCTCTTAATGGGAAATAAGAGACAAGAGGTGACTAGGGAAATATAAAGGGCTTCCAAATTGAAAGTAACAACATATTTACACATTTTTCTTATTTCCCCTCACAGCAGTAACCAGCAGTGTAGATGTTGAGACAGAGCAAGTGGGTTCTAGCATTGATTCATTTTTATTTTCTCTTACTAGTGTAATGGAAAGACAAGCAGTGATGAGAGCTGGGTTACTGGTTAGCACCACCATACAATGGCACCAATAAGGACACTGTGAACTAGAGGGTATTATGAACTGAGGTTTGTATCCCTCCCAAAGGGATATTGCAGCACCACTAGTGCTGGGGGCCACAGCCCCCTAACACTCTGAGACCTAAGGATGTTAGTCCCACCACAGCCCAACCTCACCAATGAGGTCATTAAATATGAATTGGTTGCTTAGAGGCCAATCTCCAAACAAAGCTTCAGTCAGTGGTACCCTGGGCAACATGAGCCTGCGCTTCCCCAGGCAACATAGTCAGACCTAGTCTCAAAAAAGAAAAAAAAAACCAATATGGCCAGAATATTCTGTGGATAATTGCAGGTATTTTCTACTGTGTAGATTCATTTCTACTACACATGATTTTCACTTTGAGGTAACATTAGAAACAATCCTTTGCGAATAGTTATGAAGTTCTGTCATGTATTCTCAGGTAAGCATCCTGGTTAACATAAATATTGGGTTTTTTCTTGTGTGTGTGTGTGTGTTTTTTTTTTTTTTTTTTTTTGAGGCTATGTCTCGCTATTTTTTGCTATTGGAACTGTAAGCTCACATTGCCTGAGGTACCACAGACTCAAGCAATCCCCAGCCTCAGCTTCCCAGGTAGCTGGGATTACAGGCGCGCGCCACCACGCCCAGCTATTTTTTTGGAACTAGGTCTCGCTACATGCCCCAGGCGGGACTCGAACTGCGATCCCTAGCCCCAGTCGCAGCTTCCTAGGCTGCTGCTTACAGGCATTCACCATCATGCCCAGCCTAGCATAAATATTGTGACTGTGATTTTGTGTTCTTAGAATTTACAAAGATTTCTTATATAAAATGTCACCTTTCATGGTACCTATTTTCAGAAAAAGCTCAGGTTCCCAAGAGTGTTAAATGCTCCTTTGACTGCTAAAAATTTATAATTGATTACACACAGAGAAAACTTTACAATTTGTCACACTCTCCACTGTTGTGCTCTGGGCATGCTAGAATGCAAATTAGTCACTAAGTTATGCATCTTTATCCACTCAAACTGCTAATGTGAAAGTTCAGCAGGAAAGGACCACAGAATGCTACAGAAATCTCCAGTACCATCCACTCAATTCATCCCTGTGTCCATGAGCGCTGTTTGGCCAAAAAGGGGCTGGAAACACGAATGGGCAAGTTTACCATGAAGCTTATAACTAGGCATCAAATTATCAAGTCTCCTGGAAACCTGGGCAGTGTCTACACGTGGTGGTGAATTCCCAAATAGGTAGATTTTTCAAATCATGTACTCTTCCTAACTCGTCCCTTTGCATGTTGCTGTGAAACGCAGATGGCAGACATGTGACAGAGTTTGGCCAAGTCAGACAGCACTGTTAGTGTATTTATCACTGTGGGGGTGGGGTGCCCACAGGGTCTGTGAGCTTAGGGTACAATGGAGGTCATAACCACTAGAGGGCAGCAACGTACTCCATTGCTCTGAAACCTGTGGGACTTAAGCTGGAAAGCCCTGGAAACTCTCAATTCATCCAAAGTTCATTGAAACCTTTGTTCTTAGCACTTTTTTTCCCATGTTTAATGTTTCTTTACTTATGTGAGGGTGCTGAAAAAATGGGAAAGGGAGAGTTCAGGCTTGGGTGAGCATTAGGTTCTCACACAGCTCTTGCAGATGGGACTGGAAAAATGTTTATTTCTTATCCTCTTAGGTTAATCAGTTTTGAGACAGTGGTCAGTGGATCCCTGGTCTATCATAATGGAATTATTAATTTGTACCTTTCATGTCAATGACATGATCTCATGAAAATAACACTAATTCAATAATCCCTTTGTATCAACCATGTTCTTTGCTTCTTGATGTGAAGTTAAGTCTGATGATAACCTTTACCATTGACATGAAAAAAAATCAATGCATGGGAAGATTAGGTCATTTGCCAAAAGTTGCCAACATTTGCCATTGAGAAGTAATGATAATTTCTCAGAATGTGTGCTAATATTACCTTTCAGAAAAAAAAAGACATTTTCCCAATTTTTTTCATTGCAGCTAAATTTACTAGGGCATTTGGTGCCTAATCCTGTACATGGTCTTGTATTGAAAACTTAATTTCAAATCACCAAAAGGATTCCAAGTAAACGTCATGGTGTAAGTAGCAAAATCTGATCTGCAATACAGATGGTCTAATAACTTAGGTACTGTAACCACAGCTATTTGAAGCATAGCTTTGTACAAAGCCAAAATTTAAGGGAATCATGATGGATTTCATAAAAAATCACAGACTTGAGAATTTGAAAGGGACCTTGACTATGACCTAATTCAGCCTGTGAGAAGGATTTGTCCAGGGCTCCACTAGCAGAGCTAGAACTTGAACCCCTAGCTGAAATGTTAAGTCCCCAGAGCAGTGCTCATTATAGTTAAATTCCTTTTCCTGTACAGTGAATATACGATGAATTTCTATCTCCTCTTAGCCCAATTCCAGGGCCTTCAGTAAGAAAGAGATGGAACTTAGCAAGAAGAACAAAGGAACTTTCCAAAGCGCCCTTTCTTTTATTAAAGATTAGTTCCTTAGTCCTACTTGTCAGTGATCAAAATGAAAGTTTCAGATATAAAAGTGTCAAGAATGGCAAAGGGTCTTAGATTTTGCCCCACCACCAAGGTAATTAGTTCACCTGCTGCAGGCTCATGGAAGCTGGTAGAAGACACAAACTTCCTGTATCAGTGACCAGGAATAGTTTCTCAATCACAGCAACAATAATAGCCAGGATATTCAATTTGTTGCATCAGTTCTCTAAACCCAAACTTCCACAGGGCAACACAAAAGGAGCAGATGAACCATGCACATGCAGTCTACTGTGTTCCAAGACAGGAGCTTTGACCTGAGTCTTTTATAAAGGGCAGTAAGCATACCAAAGAGAGCCATTACACTAATCACTCTGAGCAGCTGACATTCCTGTCCTTTGTGCCATGGGAAACACCATCACTCTCTGTCAAAGGTGGTTCTCCACACAAATATCCTTGCAAAGAGAGTCCATAATAAAAGTCAGCCAGCACCTCTGCTTGCAAGCTGTGTAGGGCTGTCCATGACTACCCAGCATACTGGCAGACCATAGAGGATTACCTCTGACACCATCAGTCTCTATCAGCCCTATTCAAGACACTGAAGATGATGTTATTTTCAAAGCGACTAAGGTAACTGAATTGCTTGAATAAAGAGCCACCAATTAATCTTTTTTCAATAAGCCTTGCAGCAAGAAAATTGAGTTTTGACTCATTGCAGCAAAACTAAGTCAATGCTAATGAGAGCATTCTATTTTTCTAAAATAATGGGAATACATTTCTAAGTATTTCATTTCTCCAAAGAAAGAAAGAATGTTTTGTTTTAATAGATACATGCATGTGAAATAGTTTTCCTATTTGGGAAGTGACATACAGGAGGAGGAGTCAGAGGTAAGTGGGTCTCTCAGAGAAGCATGGAAAGTGTGTTTTCACGTACATGTACTATTGGTGTGCTACCAACTGGATATGTAATAACTTTTATATTGTGATAGCTACTTCTGTTGACACAACTCTTCTTTGTGATAAGAAAAGATAGCATCACAATATTACAAATTTACAGATCCATATGTGAATGGCTTTAACTGATGACTAGAATTTTAGTAATTTATGCAATGAATTTTTTTTTAATGGATAACCAGTTCCCACTTGTCATGTGCCAATTCTTCAGGTACTTTGCATATGTTATCTCATTTGAAATTTCACTGGGATATGTGAAGACACACACAGAGACCCAAATACAAGTACAGAGGCAAGGAATTGAACCTGCCATCCTGAAATATTGGTATATTTCTATTATTTTTTCTTTTTGCCACTTGGTCTATTTCTTGGCCTTGAGAATGGATTTGCAAAATCATGAAGAACTACCTTGTGTGTTGCTAGGTCAGTTGCCTTCAAGAATTCCCTTCATCTGGGCATTCTTGAGTCTTCCACAGCTCAAGAATATCGTGGGATCTTAACAGTAGAAGGGACCTCAGAAGTCTGCATTATATGGTGTCCCAAATGGATGCCCATCTCTCCTCCAGTCCCTCTTGATTGGATGCTATTGTAATTCTGTCATTATGGGTGATGATGGGTCTGTTGGGATAGCATACCTCTGGAGAGATGTGAACCTGCACCCCTCTACCACAAACAGTGTGGTAAGCCAATGTTAACTCAATACAAGATAATTCAATTTTTAAAAGTTCTCCTCTCTTCTCTAAGCTTGTAGTTTGTGCATCATCCTAAGTCTACTTTCAGCTCTACTTCCTTTCCTAGAAGGACCTATCATGTAATCCAGAAAAAAACATTTCCAGAGAAGCATGCTGAGCCAAAGGTAATAATCTAGTTTGTATAACTATAGAAAATATACATCTCAGACACACCCACAACATGATGGAACAGGGATACTGAAAGCAATCACTGTCCTGGAAAATATAGCTTAAAAAAAAAAAAGAAGCCCAGTGGTTCCATCCCAAGGGCTACAACCTAGAAGAACCTAATAACTGAACACAGAAGCTCACTTCAGATAATCAGGAGGTACTTCACAACACATTGATAAGTGCCTTGTGCACTTATCAAAATACCTTATCAACTTATCAAAACGCCTATCACACAGACCCCAGACTACCTCAAACTGAGGCCTGGGACCCCTCTCCTCAAAGTGGGTGTTAGACAGGAAGTCAAAGGGCAAGTCATAGCTCATATCAGCACTTGTCACAACAGAAGAGTGCTCAGGCAGGAGCTTCAGGAAAACTTCACATTCAAGCCCTTCCTACCATAGTATTAGCCTGGGAACCTCGCGCACTGACATCAGCTACCCAGCAGTCACAAGCCCCTGCAGAAACTGTGGGAACATCCATCTCTAATCCTAGTAGCCCAAAACAACTGGATAGGAGTGACCAAAAGGCTTGCCATCAGTAAGGCACCAATTAGCAGAAGCTGAGGAGGGGAGAGGCATGGGCCTGCACTACTACCTCTTACACCAACCATAGCAGCCCAGTCACTAAACAGATACATCTACAAATTGGCAAGATCTCCAAGTAATCATACCAATCAAGACAGGGGCATCACTGGCAGAACAAACCCAAATGCAAGGAATGGGATGGAAGAAAATCACAAATGATCAAACAAATGTTCCAGAGAATAATACACCACAGAAAAAAAAGTCAACCTACTGAAATCAACAGCATGGACACAGAAGACTATTTCAAACTGACTGAAAAAGAATTCAGAGTCACCATAAGGAAAACACTTTTAAGAGAAAAGGCAGAGAAGGAAGAGAATGATTTGCAGAACACAATCAACAAACTAAGAATGAAAATCAAACTTTAAGAAAAAACATTGAGGAACTTAAGAAAATTCATGAAGAAAGAAACAATGGAAGAATGCACCAGTACTCTCCAAGATTCAGATGTAAAAAGAATCCAAAAAGAAAAGGAGGGAGATATGCAAACAAGAAAGACTGAAAAAAATACTCCAAGAACTACTTAATACCATGAGAAAAAGAACCATTAGAATTATGGAAAGACCAGAAGAAGACAAGAAAGACAAAGGAACTGAGAAAATATTCAAGGAAATAATTGATGAGAATTTCCCAAATGTAAAGCAACAAACAAAAATAGAGATATAGGAAGCTAGAACACCAAACTTCCTCAATGAAAACAAAACTACTGGAAGACACATACCAGCAAAACTTCAAAAAATCCAAGACAAAGAGAACATAATGAATCTAGCAAGAGACAAGAAACAGATAAAGGAAAACCTATTAGGTTCATATCGGACTTCTCAGAAGAAACACTTTGGGTAAGAGAATGGAACAGTATAGTCAACAGGCTCCAAGAAAAAAAAAAGCCAGCCAAGGATACTTTATCCTGCAAAGTTGTCATTCATCTCTGAGAGAAAAAGATGGACCTTCTCAGACAAACAAAATCTCTAGAAAAATTCACTTCTACTAATCCCCCTTCAAGATATAGTACAAGAGCTTTAAAATTTAAACCAATAGAAGAATGAATAAGAACATAACAAGGTAATGAATAGAACAACAAAAAGACAAACAAAATGACAAGTATGGACCACTACATATCAATAATCACTTTAAATGTTAATGGACTAGGTACAGAACTCATCCTTCTGCTGCCTCCAGGAAACACACTTAATTGCTAACATTAAATATAGATTGAAAGTAAAGGGCTGGAAAACAATTCTGCAATCAAATGGACCCCAAAACAAGGCAGGTACAGCTACACTTATATCTGTAAAAATATAAACTTCAAACTAGAAAGGATGACAAGAGACACAGATGGCCACTACATAGTGATCAGGGGATCAATACACCAGAAAGACATAAATTCATTAATATCATTAATATATATGCACCAAATGAAGGAGCACTAAAATACATCAAACAATTGCTAATATCTTCGAAAAAAGACATTAAAGAAAATACTTAAGTGGTAGGGGACTTCAACCCTCCACTCTCACCAAGAGATCAATAAAACAAACAATAGACAAGGGCACAGTAACTCTAACTGGCCAAAGGGATCTAATATACATCTATAAGACACTGCACCTCTCCCCCAAAAACTGAGTACCCATATTTCTCAAGTGCACATGGATCATTCTCTAGAATCAACCATGTACTGGGCCACAAGACCAACATCAACAAATTCATGAATTTAAATCAGACCATCTATTTTCTCTAACCATAAAAGTATCAAACTAAAAATCAACCATGTAAAGAAGAATTGCAAACTTTCCATCTCATGGAGACTAAAGCAATCAGTATTGCAAAAAGAGTGGATTAATGAGGAAATCAAAGAAGAAATAAATTATTTTGAGACAAATGACAATGAGGATACAACTTTCCAGAATACATGGATTGCTCTATAAGAGGGAAACATATAGCAATACAGTCACATATCAAGAAACAAGAAAATATCCAAAGAAATAACCTAATCTTACATGTGGGAGAACTAGAGAAAGAACAACAGAAAAATCCAAAAGCAAGTAGAAGGAAGGAGTAAATAAAAATTCAAACATAAATAAATGAAATAGAAACTAAAAGGACAATAGAAAAGATCAACAAAACAAAAAGATGTTTCTTTGAAAAGATAAAGAAACTAGATAAGCCTCTAGCCAGGCTCACATAGAGAAGGAAGAAAACAAATACATAGAATTATAGAGAAGAAATTATACAACAAAACAGAAATCCAGAGGATAATTACAGATTATTATGAACATCTATATGCAAACAAGTTAACAACCTTGATGAGATGGACAAATGTTTAGAAGCATATATCCATCCAAAACTGGATAAAGAATGACATGATTCTCTATATAGAAAACCCAAAAAAGTCCACGCAAAACCTACTTGAAATAATAAACCAGTTCAGTAAGGTAGCTGGATACAAAATCACACACAGAAGTCAGTAGCTTTCCTATATGCAAAAAACCAAGAAGAAGGAGAAGAAATTGAAAAAGCCGGCCGGGAACGGTGGCTCGTGCTTGTAAGCTTCAGCCTATGAAGCGGCCGGGGCTTAGGGATCGCGGTTCGAGTCCCGCCTGGGGCACGTAGTGAGACCTAGTTCCAAAAAAATAGCTGTGTGTGGTGGCGCACGCCTGTAATCCCAGCTACCTGGGAAGCTGAGCCTGGGGATTGCTAGAGTCTGTGGTACCCCGGGCAACAAGAGCCTGCGGTTCCACAGGCAAAAATAGCAAGACCTAGTCTCAAAAAAACAAAAAAACAAACAAAAAATAATAATAAAAAAGCCATCCCATTTACCATTGCACCAAAAACAATTAAATATCTGGGAATAAACCTAACAAAGCACGTGAAAGATCTATACAAAGAAAATTTTAAAAAGCTGCTAAAAGAGATAGAAGAAGACATAAGGAAATGGAAAGACATTCGCTGCTCATGGATTGGAAGAGTTAACATCATCAAAATGGCCATTCTGCCAAAAGCAATCTACAGATTCAATGCAATTCCTCTAAAAATTCCAATGACATTTTTTAAAGAGATAGAAAAACAATTACAGAAGTTCATATGGAATAACAAAAGACCTCGAATATCAAAAAGCCTCCTGTCCAAAAAAAGAGAGAATGGAGGGCCAACTGACCTCAAGTTATACTACAAGCCATAGTAATTTAAACAGTGTGGCACTGGTACAACAACAAACAATCAGACCAATGGTACAGAATTGAGTGCTCAGAAATAAAACCACACATACATAGTCAGCTAATCTTTGACAAAGGGAGGGGGGACACTTACATTGGAACAAAGATAGCCTCTTCAATAAATGGTGCTGAGAAAATTGGACTAAGACCTGCAAAAAAATGGACCAAGACAACATCCTCACACATTGTACAAAAACCAACTCAAAATGGATAAAAGATTTAAATGTCAGTCCTGAAACCATAACATACATAGAAAATAACTTGGGGAAAACCCTCCAGGAAGTACAATTCAGAAACCCCTTCCTGGAAAAATCTACTGATGGCAAAAAATTGAAGGAAAACATAAACAGATGGGGACTACATCAAGCTAAAAAGCTTCTGTACAGCAAAAGAGATGACAGAAAAACTAAAAGAAGCCCAACTGAATGGGAAAAAAATTTTGCCCTCCACAAGAGTGATAAGGGTTTATTAACAAAGATCCACAAGGAACTCACACAATTAAACAAAAGCAAAGCAAGAAGCCCAATCATAAAATGGGGTGAAGAACTAAAAAGAAACTTCTCCAAAGAGAAAATACAAATGGCCAACAGACACATGAAGAATTGCTCAACATCACTACCAATAAGGGAAATGCAAATCAAAACCACAATGAGATACCACCTTACACCAGTAAGAATGGCCCACATTCAAAGAATGGGCAACAACACGTGCTGGCGAGGGTGTGGAGAGAAGAGGACGCTCTTACACTGCTGGTGGGAATGTAAACTGGTCCAACCTCTATGGAAAGCTGTATGGAGGACCCTCAAATTAATGAAAATGGAACTAACATTTGACCCAGCAATTGCTTTCCTGGAAATTTACCCAAAGGTGACTTCAATGTGGGTACAAAAGGACACCTGTACTCGGATGTTTATTGCAGCACTATTTATAATTGCAAGGACATGGAAGCAACCAAAATGTCCCAAAACAGATGACTAGATGAAAAAGATGTGGTATATATACACAATGGAATATTACTCATCAATTAAAAATGATAAATTAGATGATTTTATAATAACATGGATGGACTAAGAAGAATTCATATTAGCAGAAACAAGTTAAAAAGAAAAAAACAGAAACCAAATGGTTTCACTACTATGTGGGACATGGGAAAGATAAACAAAAATCCATGAAGAAAAGTCAAAACAAGCCAACAACCAAATTGAAGTACACACCCTGGGGAGGGGGGGATGGGACAGGGTGGGAACAGTCACAGAGGTGGGGGTGAACCTCAGAGATCACAGAGATGTGAAATTCATATATAAATAATTAAAAAATAAATAAAACTTTTTAAAATACAAAAACTGGATAAAGAAGACAGAAAAACTAAATAAACTGATCTCAAGCAATAAAATTGAAACCGTAATAAAATCACTCCCCCACCCCCCAAAAAAGCCCTGGACCAGATGGATTTACAAATGAGTTCTACCAGACATTCAGAGACAAACTAGTACCTATCTTACAAAAATTCTTTCAAAAAATAGAGAAATCAAGGACACTACCAAATACATTCTATAAAGTCACCACCACACTAATACCAAAACCAAACAAAGCTAACACAAAGAAAGAAAACTATAGGCCAATCTCCCTAATGAGCACAGATGCAAAAATTCTCAACAAAATCCTAGCAAATAGAATCCAACAATGCATCAAAAGGATAATACACCATGACCAAATGGGATTTATCCCAGGGAAATAAAGATGGTTCAACACCTGAAAATCAATTCATGTAATCCAACGCATCAATAAAAAGAAAAATAAAAACCACATGATCATATCAGTAGATGCTGAGAAAGCATTTGACAAAGTTAAAAATCCATTTACAATGAAGGTCTTCAAAGTTCTGGGAATAGAATTAACATATTGTAACATAATAAAAGCCATATATGACAATCCCACAGCCAATATTATCCTAAATGGTGAAAAACTGAAAGCCTGCCCTTTGAGATTGGGAACAAGGCAAGGTTGTCCACTCTCGCCACTGTTTTTCAATATAATACTGAGAGTCCCAGCTAGAGCTAGACAAGAGAAGGCCATTTAAGGAATCCAAATAGGGAAAGAAGGAGTGAAATTACAACTATTTTCAGATGACATGATAACCTATATGGAAAACCCCAAAAATTCTACAGGAAAACTAATGAAAATAATAAACCAGTTCAGTAAGGGAGCTGGTTATAAAATCAGCACATAAAAATCAGTTGTCTACTTATATGCAAAAAAACCGATCTGAGGAAGAAGAAATTAAGAAAATCACTCCGTTTACAATCACTCCGTTTACAACAACAACTCGGTTTACAATCACTCCGTTTACAACAAAAATTAAATACCTGGGAATAAACTTAACAAAAGATGTGAAAGACCTATACAAAGAGAACTATAAAACATTACTAAAAGAAATAGAAGACACAAAAGAAATGGAAAGACATTCCCTGTTCATGAATCGGAAGAATAAACATTATCAAAATGGACATTCTACCAAAACTAATCTACAGAGTCAATGTAATTCCAATAAAAATCTCAATGGCATTACTTAAAGAAACAGAACAAATAAAAAACTACTCAAATTCATATGGAATAATAAAAAAACCTTAAATATCCAAAACTCTCCTGACCAACAGGAGAGAGAATGGAGGGATTGCATTCCCAGATTTTAAATTGTACTGCAAGGCCAATCTGCTCAACATCAATAATAATCAGGGAAATGCAAATCAAAACCACAGTGAGATACCATCTCATACCAGAAAGAATGGCTGATATTAAAAAAAAAAAACAGATAATAACAAGTACTGACATGGATGTGGAAAGAAAGGAACAATTTTGCATTACTGTTGGGAATGCAAACTGATCCAGTCACTATGGAAACCTCAAACCCCACTTCTGAAAATCTACACAAAGGATACAAAAACACTCATTCAAAAGGACATTTGTAGTCAGATATTTATTGCAGCATTATTTACAATAGCCAGGATATGGAAACAACCCAAATGCCCCCAAATAGAAAAGTTGTGATATATGTACACAATGGAATATTATTCATCAATCAAAAAAAAAAGACAAATTTATGTCATTCACAGCAACATGGATGTAGCTAGAAGGAATCATGTTAGAGGAAATAAGCCAGAAAGAAAGAAATCCTGGATGGTCTCACTTGAATGAAGGATATAAGAAAAATAAACAAATGAACAAGAAAATCTTAAAACTGTCAACAGAACTGAAGCACAGAGCAATAGATGGGGAGGAAGGTAAAATAGGGGGAGGAATGGGCACAAGACAAGATTCACGGATGATAAGGTGGTAGGAGAACCTCAGGGTAGACAATGATATAAAATATATATATATGTATAAATGTGTGTACAATCAATTAAAAAAAGAAAATAATCTCTAAATATTATTATTATATTAAGAATATAACTATATACCTACTCACTTCTCAAAAATTATTTGTATTTGTCAATTGTAAAGAATTGACTCATAACCCCTAAAAAACCCATGTCTATCCAGAACCTAAGATTGTAATGTTTGAAAATCTGATCATGTAACTGGTTAAGTATATTATCATGAAGTCATCCTGGATTTCAGCAGGGTTCTGAATCCTGTGACTATTGTTCTAATGAGATGACGCAGAGATTGGAGGTATCCGGTATAAGCGAAAGAATGCCCAAGCACTGCCAGCAATCACCAAAAGCTAGTGCAGAATTTGGAATGATTCTTTCTTTAAAGTTTTCACCATCATAACTATGAGAGAATACATTTCTGTTATTTCAATTCACCAAGTTTGGAGAAATCTAAGTTTGGAAAGTTTGGAGAAAATCTAGTTAGTTTGGAAACTAAGACAGTATAATGACAAAACTGGAAAAAGTAAGCATTTGTCATTAAGTAATATACTAATAAGACAAGATATATTAAGACAAGTAAAAGATAGGCTAAAAGAAGTCACATTTTATTGATGTGCTGCTTTAATTAGAAAGTATCAGTTTTATTTATGAAGATAAATAGCCTGTGAAGACAAAGGTGCTGCTTGGTTTGTTCTGTTTTTCTCAGCAGCAATAAACACATTGTGCTGAAGTGACTTGTCTTCCCCAAGCTCCCTTACTTCTTCTCAGACAAAGTTCTATGTTCCAGCAAAGGGAGTGCCTTGTGCTAAGTCACAAAAAGTGCACAGCTGAGAGGATGACTATGTAACCAGATTTGCTTGGCAAACTCCTAGTTTACACTGTTTTCCTATAAATAATTATTGATAATGTCCTCCTTTATTTTGAGAAGGACTCCATTCTGATAAATAGCTACAGGGACATCTTATCAATAGATGCTTATTTCATGTAGGGATTTTAAAAATACAAAGGTTGCAAATCTATTTGACAAAATGACAGCTAATTCTTTTCTATTAGTTTTTATTGTAAAATTCATATATGTAATTAATACATTCAGAATGACTCTAGTAAAGAGAGTGATATTATGGCTGTCAACTACTCTAAGTCCATTCATGCCTTCCCATCTCACTTAGAGTAGCAGCCAAAAAAATTTTTTTAATTATATACAAGTCCCTACATTATCTGCCCCATTCCCACCCTGACCCCATGCCCTGGGATTGTCCAACAGCCCTCTTTGCTGATACTCAAATATACATATGTTTCTAAGAGGATTTGTATTTGTTGCTGATAAGAATTTTTTTATTTGCAAAGTATATCTAAAGACATATTTGGGAATTTAGAGATTTAAAGATATCTGTAATAAAAATACAAGACAGACAACTGATGATATAGGCTGAAACTCAGCTAGACAAAATCCCAACCAATTTCAAGATAACAAAATAAACAATGATAATAAATTAATAAAATAAAAGCCTATAGATGATCAACATACATGTAGTTATTTTGCATATTATTCTGGCCATTTTGATTAATAAACATGACACAAGGTATAAGTAAACAATATTAGGCAGAAAGAAGGTTAAACATCATTAGAGATTTTTGAATTATGAAAATAAAATTTAAGTTATGGCAATTTTGAAAACAGATGAAATAAATATTTTTAGAAAAATGTAAAAAACACATGGCTCAATAAACTTTTTTTTTTTTTTTTTTTCTTGAGACTAGGTCTCACTATTTTTGCCTGTGGAACTGCAGACTCACATTGCCCAGGGTACCACAGACTCAAGCAATCCCCAGCCTCAGCTTCCAAGGTAGCTGGGATTACTGGTGCATACCAACATATCCAGCTATATTTTTTTGGAACTAGGTCTCACACTACGTGCCCCCAGGTGGGACTCGAATTGCAGTCCCTGGTGCTGGCCGCAGCTTCCTAGGCTGCTGCTTACAGGCATGCACCACCATTGGCCCTTCAAGAAACTTTTTTTCTTTTAATTGAGGTAACATTGGTTTACAAGTGTGTGTGGTTTCAGAGGTGTAGGGTCACATCTCCTCAGAAGCTTGTCCTCGCACCACACCCACTACCAAGGCCCACAGTGCCTCCATCATCATCAGGTAAGCTCCCATACCCACTGTGTCCTCCTCATCCTCATCTGCAGCAATAGTCAGTTTTCTAGGATTTGTTGTTGGTTTGGTTTTATCTGATCCCTTAAGAATCTTATTTTTAAAATGAAAAAACATTAATACCCATTCATGATAGATTGGTAATCAAAAGCTTTCCCTCTCCAAAAGCATCAAGTCCAGAGGGTTTTCAAAATGAATTGTGCAAAAACATTTAAGAAATAGATAAACTCTTTTTTCTATAAACTACTATAGAAAAAAAAGGGATATTTATTTAACTTATTACATATATTTAGTATAATCTTGATAACATAAGATAATTAAAGATCAAAATTATAGACCAATTTTACTTATAAACATATTATAAAAACTTTCAATTCTAGTAACATGTAAAAATAAAAAATTAAATATCTATGAATATAATTTACAATATTAACAGCGTAAAGAGGTTAAAGTATATGCTAATCTTAAGAGATGATAAAATAAAATTCAACACTTTTTAGTTTTAAGAAAAACTAACACATTATAAAAATATTAAAGAGCACATTTTACCAAATATTTAATAAATGAAAATTGAAATTTTATAAAATGTATTAGATTTTGGAAAAAGAAGATATGCCCCCAATTCAGTTTATGAAGTTAGCATAAACTTAAAATCAAAATTAAAAGTCACTAAAGGGTGGCAGACTTTGTCACCTTAAAATATGTCACTTTGGATTAAGGGTTATTTTGAGCTAAGGACATGGGAAAACTGTTCATGCAAAAGGACACTCTGCTTTTCCTTCCCTTCTAACAGAAGATAAAAATTCCTTGTGAAAGGTGCTCTCCGTGTACCAAGGGGAAAGAATACTCATCGTTAGAAATGAGGAGTCAAGTACAGAGAAATCTGCACAAATAGAACTTGCTAAATTAACTCTCATCTTCCTTTATGTTTTAGTTATTTTTTTCACAATGGCTACTCTTTGCTCAACCCAGTACATGAATATTGAGGCCTAACCAATTTTTGGAGTCTTCATTTTCTTGTGAATGGCCCTGTATACATATAAATATCTGTATGCTTTTCTCCTGTTAATCTGTCCTATTTATTTATAATAGCTTAATTCTCAGACTCAGAGACCCTACATAGGTAGAAGTAAAGTACTGCTTCTTCTATAAATACGTAAAAGAGAAATTTTAGTCAAATCTCATTCACGAACATAGGTATAAAAGTCCCAATCAAAATCTCATGAAAGCAAATTCCATAATGAAAAAACATATAATTTATGATGAAGTTAGAATTACCCCATGAATAAAAAACTGATTTAGAAAGCAGATAATACTATTCATCTCATATGCAATCAAGATTTTAAACTTGCTTGGAAGGAAGCCTGTACTTTGTCCTTGGCTTCATTGAAATAATTTCTAATGTACTGGAATGTCATGTCAGATAAGAGAGTCTTTGTTTGCTTAGGAGTCGCTGGATATCCTAACAACATGATTTAGGGTACAAGCTGGCTACACCAGAAAGATCAACAGTGTGACTTAGGGTTGGGAATTTCGGTCATGCTAGAGCAACTGGAGACTGGAAACAGAATTTAGTCATGTGGGCAATCAATCATGTTTATACAGTGGAGCTCCAGGAAAAACTTTGAACATCACACTTAGGGAAGCAACTGTTTGAAAATACTTTGTGCATATTGTCACACAGTGAAACTGGGAAAGTAATGCATTCACTACTCCAGAGCAAGAGGACAACAGAAACTACCTGTTTGGTGTTTTTCCTCTATTCTGCTATATGGGATTCTCTCCTTGACTGATTTTGTCCGTATACTTTTCTTTTGACTAGTTTTAATTTGTATCCTTTCCCAGTAATAAACCACAAACTTGTGTATAACAGTTTCCAGTGAGTTTCATGAGAATCTCTAGTGAATCATCAAAATATGCTAAGGGAATACTTTGAATTTGAGATTGGTGTCAAGCATGAATAGTTGTCTTAGATGGACTGTACTTCCTCAAACTATGCAGTTGGTCAAGTTTCTCACACTTCATTAACATATTAAAATAGAAAACAATTATTTAAATATATGCAGAATATTATATAAAATTCAATATCTATCCATGGCTTTTAGCAAAAACTTTAGCAAACTAGTAATAGAGGAAAAATTCCTTAACCAGATGAGTTATAGCCCAAAAAAACCTTTGTTATGTTATTATAAAGGGAATCAGAAAATATTAACCCAAAATATGTTTCCTGATAAGGATTTTTTTGAGCTGACATGACTGTTCTGGGGGAGGAGAGGTGGAGAGGTTTTTTACTAAAAGTCCTTTTACCAGCTTTTCCTTCAGTCTGATACAAAATGAGACAAAAGCCTATATTAACTCTTAAGCTTTCACACATGTTACCTTTGTCATTTAGATACCTGCTGCTTGCCTGCCCTAGGGCCCTCACCCAATGTAAAAAAAAAAAAAAAAATCCACTTTTTTTAAAACCTGTCTCTTTCAGGGTTCCTTACCATCTGGAGCCTTTGTACCTGTAATCCTAAAGCCAGACTAAACTCTAAAAGTGATCAAACTATTTATTACTAAGTAAGCAAGTAAGAAAGTGATTACCTAAATATGTACTACAAAATAAACATGTAAAATCCCCAGTTACCCCATTACATGTGCTACAAAATAAACATAAAAAACCTAGTTACCCCATCACATATTCAAAACTGTCCTACTAGTCCCTGGTCACCTCATCACATTGAACATCCAATTAGAGTTCACAAACATGTGATCCAAACATGGTATTTCTCTTTCCTGCTTTGGCATCTGGTCCAGCTTCCTCCAAACATGTGGCCCAAGATGTAGTGTTCCTTTTTGGTGTTTTTCTCAACTTTAGGCAGTAGAAAAACTGTGAAGTAAAACAGGAGCCAACACCAGGTCCATCTTCTCAGGCCTTGCTCACAGCCTCTTCCAAAAAACATCTGAATCAAACTAGATAAAACAAGCTCCTACACAAAGTTCAGATTTCCAAATTCTTTAGACTCCTTCAGCACAATCAGCTTATGCATGCTAAGGCTCATGAGTTCAACTGCCCCAGACCATTGTCAGTTTACAGTAAAGGCTCAGGGCCTCTCTGCTTTTCTGTTCTGCTACAGCCCACACTGCTTCTGTTATGGGGGGGGATAGGGACACCCCCATTTAAATTCCTTTTTCCTATGGGTTCTTCTGCCTGCGCGCAGCAGCTGCTCAGATATCAAATCCTAACACCAGGATAGACAAGAGGTTTATTTCCAGATATGGGAAAAACAAACTGAAAGAGTCCACACCCTCACAAGTGTTCCAAACAGAATAGAGCCCCACTTCTGCTCCTCAAGGAGCTTCATGGGTTTTAACTCAGTCTTAGGGCACTTCTGGTTGAAAATGCCAGGACCTTGACTCCCAATCCTGTCGCTCCATTTGGTACCAGATGAATCCAACCAACACAGGTGAGGCTCAGGCAGGTCTCCCTAAGGCAGGCCTGTCTGAGTGTCACCGTGGCTCCGCACTTCACCAGGGTCACCTCTCTGCTTTCACACAGGTCTTGATCCTCAGGAACCAAGTACTGGGGAGGTGAGGAAGCTCCAGAGGACTCAGCTCCTGGGTCCTTCTCCTGAGGCCCCAAACCTCCTCGCCTGATGCCAATATCCAGGCTCTCGCTCTCACTCCACTCTCCATGCTCCTCTCCAAAATTGTATATATGCCACACTCCACGACTTCCCTCTTTTTATCCTTCTCCTTGCTCCCCACTCACCATCCCCCCCCCCCTTGGTGTGATACCTCCCTTTGCCCTCTGGGCCAGCCTTCAACCTCAGGACCCTGTATTACACAATCCCAAATCTGCCCAGGTAGTCACTTTACTCTAAAAAGGGGAACTGGCCTCAGGCTAGTCTTAGTCTCTGTCTTTCAGATGCAGATGACAGCAATGCCCACATTCCTTTCTCAATGAAAGGAGCTGGGTTCATCTTTGGGTCCCAGCTTCATTTCCATGACTGCCCTAAAATCACAAGTCTCTCACCAGTCCAGACCCATGCTCACAGGCCATGGACCCACTCATTCTCTCTGCCTCGGCTGTGGTCCCATAACCTCCATCTTTCCAAAATGGCTGATCCTGACTTACCTTACACAAGTATATTTATCCTTTCTTAGTCCTCCCTCCCTTCTTGGAAGGAGTCCCTATCAATCACCTCAGACCATAAAAGTTTTGTTTTTCTTTACTCCTCCCCTTCTATTCTTCTGAAAGAAAGCTATGAATTCCAATGAAGGACCAGCTACCACACTTTGGCATAGTCAACATAAGCTTTGTTCACCTGAACCTTGGCTTGAACCAATCACTTTGTTCACCTGCACCTTGAACCTTTGTTCACTTGAACCTGAACCAAGTTTATACTTAGAAACTGAAACTTAGACCACTGACAAGAGGCTAGCATGCTGGAGAAAACTGAGATCTACATAAGTTGACTTGAAAATTTGGAAAAGTTTGGAACCTGGAAAAGACTTGGTGAACATATTTCTGATTAGAGAATGGCTAGCTAGAAAACTGGACTTTGTGCTGGATACATGCTTCAGGTTTGTAGTGGTAAGCAACATCTTTGACCTTCTGCTTTGTTTTGAAATTTCTGCTTCAGACTTGGAGAAAAAGGAGGTCACTATTTTGGACCCATGCCTTGAAACTGGTGCAACTTTGCCTAGGACTTAAAGACTGAGACTAGGGGTAAAAAAAAGGGGGCCACTGTAGCCTCAGTGACTCTTGTTTCTTTCTTTTTTGTCTTTGTAAATAAATAGTCTTGTTTACTTTTAACCTCCTTTGTCTTGCAACTGTGCCTGTACGGGTGAGAAGGACTTGGGAGTGCCAGGTTTAGATTCTGGCTTCTTTCCCTTGTAAGACTAGTTTCCTGCTTGCTTGTTAAGAATTTACAAATACATTTTTATAATATAGATTTTTAGAAGAATCTGGCATTGTTGATACCAAACCAAAATTAAAGTATTGAATTTCACACACCAGCAATAATCAGTTTAAAATGCAATTTTTAAAAGCATAGATGTAAAAGTTCTTACATCTACAGAGGAATGAGCTATATGAATATCTTATTTGTAGTAACTTAGGAAATGTTGTATTTAGGTTTGTCTATTTCAATGTATCTATATTTTACCACAAAATAAAGTGATACTATTTTAAATTATAACAAAAATAAAATATCTAGGAGAAACAATCTAATGGAAGGTGTATAAGTCCTGTATAGTAAAACACCATGAAATTTTATTAAAAGACATTAAATAAAATCTAAATAAATGAAGAGATTTAACCACATTCATGGATAGGTAAGTTCAATATTGTGATAATACCAGTTCTCACAAATTGAGCAAGACTCCAAAAGTACAAAAAACTACAAGCTGAATTTAAGATAAATATGGAATAGTGAAGGCCAAGAATAGCTGGAACACTTCTGAAAAAGACAGAGTTTTTTATAATCAAATATTACGATTTATTATAAAGCTTTAGTAGTTTTAAAATCTTGTGTTTTACACAGTAAAATAATGGACAGGGAGATCTAGCAACAGAGAATAGAAGGCCCGGTAATAATGATAATAACAACAATAACAATTTTATGTGCATATATATTCACTCATACACATTCATACCCACTAATCAGTATTCAGAGGGTAAGGGAGAAAAAGATGGGCAAATAACTGAAAGAGAGAAATATTGATCTCTAAATGCATTTGACCAAGATCTAAATGATTTTCCTTAATATTTAAGGAAATATGTGGCCCAAGTCACAGCTCAGTTTTCACACCAAAAAGAACCAATTTGTAGGGCATTTCAATATGGAGACCACAGAACATTGAGATAAGTGGAAGATCTTTGTGAATTTGGGGTCCCATGTGGCTGCAAATGCTACATGTCCATGAAGACAGTTCTGCTGGGGAAAAATCTCAGAGGTCTCAGGAGACAACAACCACTGAGCAATGGAGGACTGTAAGTCACATGCACTTTGCTGACAACTGTGTGGGTGCAAACTAATGAGATAAAAGTACTATCATGCCAATGCTTTCACTTAAAAAAATATTGAGACATTCTAGCAAAGAATTCTCAATGTTTGGAAGCTGGGCATGGTGGCATGTACCTCTAAGCGTCAGCCTATGGGATGGGCTGGGACTGGGGATTGTGGTTTGAGTCCCAGGCGGGACACAAGCCCCGCCAGGGGCAACATAGCAAGACCTAATTCCAAAAAAATAGTTGGCCGTGGTGGCATGCGCCTGTAATTCTAGCTATGTGGGAAGCTGAGGCTGGGGATTACTTGAGTCTGTGGTACCCCAGGCAAAAATAGCAAGACCTAGTCTCAAAAAAAAAAAAAAAAAAAAAATCTCAACGTTTGCTCCAACTATGTTAATTCAAATGCTATTGTAATACAGTGAGTTGTAATAAAGTGAATATCCCATTTAAAGTTTCCATTCAGAGACAGTTATACATAGCCTATTTCTGAGCACTTAGGAGAGTACTTTAAATTTTCTTCCATTACTCTAATCAGTGTTCAATTGCTTGGCATTTTCCTGTGGTATTCATTTTTAACTTGAAAGATTAATAGAACACTTCACCAGAGCAAAGTTGATTTTTCATAGGTTGCTTTATTTTTTACTGTCAAATGAAATGAATAAACCTATGTCTAAAGTTATAGAGGTTATAATATTAATGTGAATAATTGATAATGTATACAAATTGATATTCTCAAATGGAGTACAGTTGAACCAAATGCAAAATTAGTCTATATATTAAAAAATATTTGATCTACTTAAGGAAGATATTTCAAAATTCATAAATGTGTAGCTACTTTCACTACATAACTTTAATCTTCCAAAGACCACTGGTTATACTCATATTTATTATAATACGCGAAATGATCACACTTCATTAATAGAACTTATATACAATGTTATAGTTGAAGTTTGAAGTTATCTGGGATCATTTTGGATAAAATCTCCCATGGAATAAAATAAATGCTTTCACTTCAAATAAAGAATTCAGGACCAGCACTTGTAGTTTCAAGGACAAGTGGGTGTCCATCTTGTGTTGCAAATTCTGTAAACAAGTGCTCAGCTCTAGGGGAATGAAGGCTATTTTGCTGGCTGATACTGAAATAGACCTTTTCTCTACAGACATCCCTCCTACCAATGCAGTGGATCTCATTGGAAGATGCTATTTCACTGAAATCTGCAAATGTAAACTGAAGGACATTGCATGTTTAAAATGTGGGAACATTGTAGGTTATCATGTGATTGTTCCATGTTGTTCCTGCCTTCTTTCCTGCAATAATGGACACTTTTAGATGTTTCACAGCCAAGCTGTATATGGTATTAACAGACTGAACTCCACTGGTATAAACTTCCTACTTTGGGGCAACTTGCCCTAGGTAGAAGAGACCACAGATGAAGAAATGTTTGATATATCAGCAGAGGAATGTATTAGATGAAGTGGATTATAATATGTAAAATTTTAAAAATCTTTCCTATTTAGCATATATATTAATAATCAACTTTATAACTGTTAGTAAGGATTTTCTACTGCTTTATTTATTTGAAAAACAAGACTGGGTGTTTGTTGATTTATTCATTTGCTGTTTCAAATTAATTACCTAAGTTTCATCTACATCAGTGTTGTTCTACTTCTCCCTTCTCTTCCTTTTCCCACCTTTCCATCTAGTATAGATGTATTATTAAATTCAGATAAGAAAAGATTCTTTCACATGTTACCTACCTCCTAGGTCTGGAAGAGTTTTCCTTAGAGCTAGAAGCCAGATACCATTAATTTTACATGTCTAGTAAGGGGCACTAGTACCCACACAAAAAGCAATCATGCATGTTAACACAGTGTATGTATGCTAAACTCAACGGTGAATTAAAGCTTACCTGGGAATTAAAAAAAGAATAGGTTGTTATGTTCCATGAGTACTGGTTATCATATGTTATACAAATAATAAGTACTTTAACATGGAGCAAGACTTTGTGAATCAACAAGTAGAAAACTAAAAACTTTAAAATATTTGCCAGCACATTTGCCTCAGCATGTTAGATAAGTAAAAGTTGTCAAAATAATTATTGCTATGTGCTGTTTACCAATATTATTCATGTATTTATTTTCTTCTAAAGTCATATGGATAGTGTTTTGTGAAAGCCAGATAAAATAAACTTCTGTCTCATTGTAGGTCATTCTCTATAAATAGCAAATTTTAGATGAATAGTCTCACTCAACCCTTAAATAAGAAAAATAAAGAAGTGACTTGTTTAAAAGATTGTATATTATAAAGTTTTTTTTTTTTATTAACTACATTTAGACCCACACAGGAATGGAAAACTGGTTGGATTAGTGTTGGATTCTGTTTTTATGTAAAGTTGAAAATCACTGCATTGCCTTAGCTAATAGCTCAGCTGTGGGAATTTTGTCAATTGTAATACCAAAGCAGACTGAGTTTTGACTTTGTAAATACAGTTTGTTCTAAAAATCACCAAACTTAATTTTTTTATTTACCCACTTTTCTTATTTAAATAAAAGTATAAACTATCAAAAAAAATTCAGGTCATTTTCAGAAATATACATAAAAGAATGTATTTACTTGCTTTTTTCTTACACATTTACTCTTAAAATACTGCAGAGGATCTCGCTACTGATTTCAGGTCAATTTTTGCAAGAATTTCTCACTGGAGATCTTCTATATGAAGCCAGAAGCAACTGTTTTTAAGTTAAAAGAGTGCGTGCAGCTTTCTGCACTGACTATAATAAAAAGGCCACCATTTTGAGTGATTTTATTTGACAGCATCATAACAATTACCTGAAAATGTGAGCCAATATCTGTCCCTTCAAGAAAAATTCAATTTGCAATTTACATTTCCACAATTCCTTTCCTCCCCTAACAAACCCACCACAGATCTTGTTCATCACCAAATGGCTCCTTGATGTGAAAAGAAAGCACCTCAAGGCTCCTTTAGGGGATGGCAGTCAACCAACAGAGGGAGCAAAACTCTCTGGCAGAGGGCAGAGTTGACGTGTGGGAACAGCGGAAAGATTTAATAAAAATTCAAAGACCTAACCAAAACCTGATGAACTTTCTAATGGCAGGAGCTGGTCCCAGAAATTTCAATTAAAAATAGTGGTGTTTTATTTGGTATCCCTCCCATTCTTTTACTCACATTCTTTTACTTTATATGTAGAATTCCCTCCCTCTGCTTCTTGTTTTTCTCTTATTCACAAGGCCTCCACTTATTCACAAGGCTATCTTTGTCATTTGTTTTTTTGTTAGTATTGATGAACTTTAATGTCATGGAAAATTTATGCCATTTGGATAGCTTCTTTTGTGGTTTGCTCCATTCATTTTTCTATTGGATTGTTTATTTTCTCATTAATTTTTAGAGGTTATTTGTACAATTGATAAAGTTTTTAGCTGTTCTTCATGTTGTAAATATTTTCTTCTATGCTGAACTTCCCTTTTCTCAAAGCTGTCTTTTAAAGAACAGAAGTTACCAATTTCAATGGCAGCAAATATGCTGTTGCCTTAATGACTCCTATATAGCTGGTAATTTTGATGTCTTGTTTTTAAACTGTAGATGCAAACTAAAATAGAGTCACTTATGTCCAGGTGGAAATGAGGATAGTCAACACAGGCACACAAAGGAAATTTAGCCTGACAATACAGGACTTGCAGTTATACCAGCTGATCCCCAAATGCCAAATCTCATGGTATTTTTGGACTTGCTCCCCTGACTCACCTCCATTTAAGAAGGAAAACTACTGGTCAGCCAATTAGCAAAAGATCCAAATGATTTCTGTAGTTATCCTATACAAAACCCTTATGTAGGAGCAACTCTGCCCTCATTGATCTAGCATGCAGGTAGAATATACTTCCACCTTGTGTCTAACCTGCCATGTCAAGGTTTCAGGTGAAAATTAGAGACTGACTTAACTTTTGGGTGAATACTGGGCAAACCAGAATCAACTCCTGACCATGACAGCAGACCCCTTCCCACTAAATTTCAAATTCTAAATTTGAATTTAGAATTTTTAGAATTTTAGATGAAATTGGGGGCCAGTCCAGAAGTGTCATGGCAAATGGTCTGACCTCAAAGCATCTTTTTATATTGTCTTTTACCCCCCACCCTCCCCACCCTATTGGCATACTCCTCTGCCCCTTCATAATGGACCTGAATCATAATGGCTATTTGTGAATATATGCTTTTATCTGATTATATTATAATCTGATTGTTTCTTGATCCAAAAATACCTTGCTTTTAATAAACTCATCTTTCTGCTTTGTTTGTGTATAGAGTTTGCTTTTGGCAAAATCCCTACTCTAAAAGGTCATGAAGACACTCTCCGACTATATTTTCTTGAAAATTTTCATTTTTCTTTCATATTATGCTTAAAAAGAAATCTGGGATGAATAATCTGTTTATGGCATAAAATAGGATTTAAGTTTCTTCTTATTCCCATATGGGAATATAATTGGGATTAAATTTCCCAATATTATTTACTTCCTTTAGGTTTTACTTCCTAATACCACCTTTTCCCATAAATTAAGTGGCTATGTTTCTCTTTTTTTAGTTGAGGTATATAGTGCTCTTCTCTTATCTACTACCAATGTCTTGGTGATTGTACTTCAAAGTACACTCATCAGAAACTCAGTCTTTTTCTCCTTGAAAATGGTATCATAAAAAAAAAAACCAAAGGATGTGTATTAAATATATAGATCCATTTACGAAGAATCATTTTTAGAATTTTGATTCTTCTAATCCATGAATATGCTACTTTCTGTCAATTATTTATTTGTAATCAAATTATTTTGTCTTCATGTTCCATAAGACATTGTTGCATTGAGGTCTTGCATACCCTTTGTTAGATTTATTCTTTGATATTTAGTATTTTTGAAGTTATTACAGATACTGCCCTTCAAATTTTTTGTAATCATAGAAGTTTAAATAGATATACAAATACTTTAATGATAACTTTGCTAAACCCATTGGTTATTTTGATTTAACCATAGGATCTTTTAATTTTCCACTTATGTCATGACAAATGATGTTTTATGTCTTCATTTTTAATAACTGCATAATTTATTTTTCTTTTTATATCATGCTGATCAGAAACTTCACATACTTCAGTGGTATATGTGAATAAAAATAGCCTTAAAATCTTTGTCTTGTTGCAGATTTCAAGTAGAAAACTTTCAGCATTTTGTCCATAATTCAAGGTTGTTTTGTAAATATCATTTATTAGTTTAGAAAGTTCCTTAGTACAAGTTTGCCAGGAGTGCTTCCTTTTTTGTGTGAATATTGGATTTTACCTAATTTTTTATGCGGCTATTAAAATCAGTGTATTTTCTTTTCCATTTTGTTAATGGAGTGATTTTCATTATGAAATATCCTTTTCTCCATATTATTATATTCTACGTATAGAATTAGAACGTAAGTTTCATGAAGGCAAGGGTGTTATTGCATTTTTCACTGCCATATTGTCTTGACTGACTTGTTGGATGAATGACTGAACCATTCAAAACCATGACATCCTCTATTCTATAAATAGAGTATCCTGATCCCCTGACTACATGTCTGAGTATTGTTCTACATTCATCCCATTTTTTAAAGAGAGCATACCCATAACCACTTGGGATTTTACCCCCTTTTCTCTTGCTATTCACCAAGGTGTCTCTGCTTCCTTATCATCCCACCATCCTTTCTATACTGGGATTCCTTCTATTCTATATCCAGGATTTAGCAGGACAAAGAATCACTTGCTCACTGGTTTCCAAACCAATTCACATAATTGACCTAGAGGCTAGGAATATCAATCTTTGTATCACCCTGAAACAATATTGAGAATCCCATGTTCTGAGAACTCTAATTTGTTTTGTGGAACTCACCTTTGAAAGTGGCCATTGAGTAGCCTAGAAAAACTTAGGCATATCTCTTACATCAGGATTCAAGAGAACCCAAATCAAAATGTATTGAAAGATAATTCATAGGTACTCACTGATTTGTAAATACTGAACAGTCCATTTCCACTCGTTTTAAAGTTAATGAGAAAAAATATAATTTTTAAATGCCCAGTGTCCCATGAAGTTAGCAAGCTATTTCTAACAAAAATGTCATGGGCTGTATGAAAGCTTCTTTACTGGTGACATTGTGATTCTCATTGTAAAACACAAAACATTTCACCTTAATTTGACTTTGATGGTTACTGAGTTCTTAATAACTTCACATCTGCCCACACCTCCATTTTAACTTTTGTCCCCAGTGGTTTGAATTCATTCTGATTCTTTAAAACACCAGGTTTTCCTGCCGGGCACGGTGGCTCGTGCTTGTAAGCTTCAGCCTATGAAGCGGCCGGGGCTAGGGATCGCGGTTCGAGTCCCGCCTGGTGAGATCTAGTGAGACTAGTGAGATCTAGAGACTAGTGAGATCTAGTCCCAAAAAAGTTAGCTGGACATGGTGGCGTGCGCCTGTAATCCCAGCTACCTGGGAAGCTGAGGCTGGGGATTGCTTGAGTCTGTGGTACCCCGGGCAATGAGAGCCTGCGGTTCCACGGGCAAAAATAGCAAGACCTAGTCTCAAAAACAAACAAACAAACAAACAAAAAAACCAACACCAGGTTTTCCTAACTTTACATAAACACACACACACACACACACACACACACATGCACCTTGTAGTCTCTCTAGAATGCTCTCTTCCACCTTCTTCTTTGTCTTACTTAATCCTTTCAGGGGCTTAAATATTTCTTCCTAGAAGCATTCTCTGACAAGCTTCTACCAAAAATAGAAACTCTGTCCCTGTAATGAATCTTGCTAGTAACTTGGTGTTCCTACCACACCATTCATCAAATCTCTCTCGCTTTCCCTTCTTCCCACTAACCCACCATCCCTTCCTCCTTCCACTCCTCCCTCCTTTGTTTTCCCCAGACAATATCAAATCATAAAGGGATAGCATGTTATACTGCACACAGTTTAGTTCCAGGCACTGGAATAGTACCTGGCAGATATTAGGAGTTGAATGAATCAGTGAACAATTATATCCTAAATTGCATGATATTCCTGTTATTAGTGTTAACCATGCACTTTTCTAGTGGACCTAGAGTGAGTAGCTGGTACTAGTATCTATAGTCTAAAGAATTTCTAATTTTCCCCTGGTAAGGAGAGGTAATTTACAATTAAGAGCAACTCAAATTCTGGCTACATGCCCCCTTCCAATTAGTCACAGTCTGGACAGGGCTTAACTTGTGACATGCTCTGACTGATGATGAAATCAGGTCAAAAATGTGGCAGAAGCCTCTAACGAACAGGGCACTTTTAAAATGGAGCTTCTGCCACCCAGGTTTCCTCAGTTCCATACCACTCGCATGTAGCAACTGCCAGACAAATGCAGTTTAACAACAGATTTTACATCAAACTAAAAAGCATTTGTACAGCAAAAGAGACAAAAGACAAAATAAAAAGAAACCAAGTGTGAAAAAAATTTTGCCCTCCATACAAGTGATAAGGGTCTGATAACAAACATGCACAAAGAACTCTCACAACTTAATGAAAACAAAGTGAAAAGCCCAGTTAAAAACTGGGGAGAAGAACCAAAGTGACACTTCTTCAAAGAGGAAATACAAATAGCCAAAAGGCACATGAAAAAATGTTCAACATCACAGCAATTAGGGAAATGCAAATCAAAACCACAATGAGATACCACCTTGCACCAGTAAGAGTGGCCCACATCAAAAAATTGGGTAACAAGTGCTGGTGTGGATGTGGAAAGAAAGGAACACTCTTACACTACTTGTGGGAATGTAAACTGGTCCAGCCACTATGTAAAGCACTGTGGATGACACTCAAACTAATGAAAATAGAATTGTTAGGGACCTGTGGCCCCCAGCACTGGTGGTGCTGCATTAGAATGGCAGCCATTGTGTCCTGGTGGGTGGAGACTTGGAGAAGGGAAGTTAAGCCTTCTCTCTTGAAAAAAAAAAAAAGAGAGAGGATTAAGAGATTAGGGAGGGGACAGAGGAAAAACACAGAAGATGGGAAACAGGAAAGGGAGGTGTAGAGAGCAGAGGAGGAAGGAGGCTGAAGGCCTCAGAGCTGCCGCTGCCATGTGGGGCAGCAGGACAGGGAAGGAAGCCAAGCTATGGGCTTCCATCCCCAGCCTGGGCCAGTAAGGAGCCTAGGGAAGCATGTTGGAGAAACTTTTAACCTATATGAGCTGTCTTGGAAATGTGGCACTTGAAAAATTGGTTTAATTTTGAAACTGCAAAGCTTGGAAGTCTTTTGGAGAACTAAAGAGAATTTGCTGTGTTGCTGTATCAAGTGAATTTTATTGATACTGGGTCACTTTGGAGTTGGAGCTGAAAGAATGCCAGAGCTGTGCCTTTTGGAGAAAAATTGACAACACCATCCTGGTTTTCCTCATTGGATTTGAATCTTCTGCTTTTTAAGAAGGATCTACGATGACATCTTGTTTTTTTCTGGCTTGGAGTGAATGGAGCTGTGTCCTTGAAGGAGTGTCAGTGGAATCTTAACTTCTTCATCCAGCTTAAGGTGGCCAATGGTCATTTTGTGGATGCATATGGTTGCTGCAGCCATGTGCTCTTTGGACTAGAGACTGGACTGTGTGGTAAGATTACCAAGGGGTTCCCTTGTACCTTCAAAGACTCTTGTCTAATTTGTCTTTTAATAAGTAAATTTATTTTTGCCTCTCTCTTAAAGTTTATGAGGTCTTGCTACTACTGCACAGGCCGGAAAGAACCTGGTGTGTGGCTGCCTTTAAAAGGCCAGCTACTCCCCCTTTCTAATTTGGTTAAGCACCCTGTCATGTTTGTTTTTCACCCAATCTCAGAACTACCATTTGATCCAGCAATCACTCTTCTGGGAATCTACCCAAAGGAGACCTCAATACTTATACAAAAGGACACCTGTACTTGGATATTTAATGCAGCACTATTTATAATTCCAAGCACATGGAAACAGCCCAAATGTCCCAAAACACATGAATAGATGACAAAGATGTGGTATATAACACAATGGAATATTCCTCATCAATTAAAAATGACAAATTTGACAAATTTATAACATGGATGTACCTAGAAAAAATCTTGTTAGCAGAAGCAAGTCAGAAAAATACAGAAACCAAATGGTTTCACTAATATAGGGGACATAGAAAAAACAAACAAAAAGTCAGAAGGAAAAGTCAAAACAAACTAGCAACCAAACTAAAGAACACAAGAGGTGGGGAGGATGAGGGGTAGCGGTCAGGAAGAGGAGGTGGTGAGTGAACCCCAGGGAAAACAAAAATGTGAAATATATATAAATAAATTATTAAAAACAAACATGAAAAATCCAGGGTTTTATTTACAAAGGTATTCAACAGGGATAATGAAAGTCTTCAAAGTCACAAGTGACCACTTATCTTACCCTAATCACCATTTAGTCCAAAAGTCCCATACACATGCCCATGATGGTGCCCTTTTGCCCCTCCAAATCTGAGAGATAGACACTTCTGCAAAGTTCAGTCTTTTTCTAGTATCTTCTCTCTGCTTCTTCTCCAGTGTTCTGAGTTGCTCCACTTTGCCAAGGCTTTTCAAACTTTTTCCACAATTGCTGATGCATAAACCAGCTTTCCAAATCCCTGGCCATCTCCAGGTACCAGCTCTCTATGCCACCATGCTGCGGTGCCACACTCTCTACACTGGCCACTCTTCTACTGATCACCATGGCTCCTTGCCACCACCAACTCACTCTTCCAAGGGGTTTCTGCCCAGCCTGGTCACTAGGACTAATCTTTACCAGTCTGCTATTCTTGTCTCTCCTCTCCCCCAAAGTCTGTATCTCTCCTCTAGTCTCTGCTCCTTTCCTTTCTATCTTTTTTTCCTTTCTCCTAAAAGCTAAAGACTCCAATTTCTCTTTATACACCCTCTAGGTGATATATTATCTCTTTTGAGAGAAGAGAGAATTTGCAACAAAGTAAAAGTACCCTTCCTATTTAGGCCTCTTTTACCTCTGTGTTTTTCAGACACAGTTAATAGCATAGATGCCTAAAATTTAATACTGCCCATATTGGGGTCCTGGCTTCAATACTACCCATATTTGGGTACTGACTTCAATGAGATAGAGAACATTTGTGTGCCAGAAACTCTGGAGCACTTTTTTTATTCCTGATAAAAAGAGACAAAAAACTCTAGCATGCCTCATTTTTTTTGTTCTTCTCTCTTCTCCCTGCCTAGAACATGGACAGATATGATGTCTGGAGATGAAGCAGCCATTCTGCAATGAACATGGAGGCAAAGGGTGTTGGAGGGTGGGGAGCCTGGGTCTCTGTGGGTGCCTTGGAGCCCCTGCTCTAGCCCTGGAATGGGCTTAGCCCTCATCTCAGACAAACTCCCTTTTCAGATAGTTTTGGTTTTCCTTAGCTTTGAATGGGCTCCTAATAAACAGGGCCTGCAGCTCAGCAGGTAACCCTCAACTTCAGTACTTTACCACAGCAGCTGGTTTTCTTTCTCATCTTACCAGACCCAAATTCCTTAAGGGTTCAAAGCTGAGCTATTTATTTCTTGATCTTGAGCATATAGTAGATTTTTGATGAGTGAATCTATTTCAGTTTGATACATTGTGATTAGTGAATTTGCAAGTCAAGAACTGGTACCAGGATGGAGAGATTTTCCCAGGTTTCTGGTCCAACTAGAAGAGTAATGACTCTTTAAGGAGATCAAGGGCACCTCCAGAGAAATGAAGGCTCACATGCCATCAAATGAACTTACGTGGTTTCATTTATTTCTGGGTGCATTGTGCCAAAAAAGTACTAATAGAAAGATCCAGAGATTTTTACCAGATTAATAAAAACGTATTTTTTCTGGCATAGGATTAACATTAATGGGACAAGGAGTGACAGAGATAACAAAATAGAGAAAAGGGTAGAATGGCAGTTCTCCCTTTATTAATGTGGCTGCTCACTCCTGAAATGAATCTTTTAGTTTTTTGCCAGAAAAGTCTAGCCATTTGTACTTAAAAGAACCTGGAGCCCCAGCTGATTTAGAAACACTAGTGCTGACCTTATCATTTTCGCTTATGGGATGTTCAGTCGTCGGCTGCCTCAAGACACAGACAGCTCAAAAGGTTACAGGCTGTCTCCCTGTCTGCCTTCTCCTGTGCCTCGGGCTGACTTTCTTTCAGATCTTCAAGTCAGCTTTCCGAGGCTTTTTCAGTCATTGTGTTTCTTCTGCCCACTTCTCCAGGAGTTTCTATTTTAAAATGCTTATGTAATAACTTTAGGTCTGATGGGTCTTTTCACGCTAGATTCTAATCAGAATTCCCATTTCCCGCCTTGGATAAAATCTAATATCCTGTCCACGATTTCTTTTAATTTCCTGGAGATTCAGGAGTGACCTCTTGGATCACTCTGGTTCCTACTCTTTGCTGCTAGGGAACTGGTACTCTGTGTCTCTAACACACGAGGAGCTCAAGGCCTTTACTTAGTTCTTATTTCTGTTTTGAAGCAGTGAATTAATTTACAACACTAAAAGTGATTTGTTCCTAAGTGACCTATGACACTTTCCTAGTGAATATATATTCAGCACCTATTTTAAAGACCCATGCAAGTTAATGATTGGGAGATAACCATCAACAAAAGATCCACAGACCCTACTTAGAGCCAGCAGGAAAATCAGTAGGGGTGGGAAGACTGTGGTGGAGAACTGTGATGCCCAAAAGCCAGGGACACTGTGACCAGGACACAAGCAGACAAATGATATTTTTTGCATGTTTGCAAAGGATTCTGTGTTTTATTTTGGTTTTATGTTGAACGATTCCATTGTGTTGCAGTCATACTTAATTCATTTTACAAACAATACATTAACAAGTTATGCTTAGAAGCTCTAAAAATCAAGTTGTTGCTGGGAATCAAACGATATGTACATTAGAACTTGTAAAATTCACTCATGTTGAAAATGCATGTGTATTTCCAGAAAAAAAGAAATGCTACCTTGCCACAGGAAGAACACTTGCTTCTCTTCAAGAATTAAATAAACGCAGGGTAGATCTTTTTCTTTGACATGAAATTTTTCTTATTTTTTACCTTAGAGTAAATTCCTAGATTTTTTTATGTGCTTTTTTTGCTAGTGTGTAAATATAGAAAATTGTATTGGTTACTCCTGTTAAAACGAATTCTGGATTTAATGTGGGCTTTCACGCCCTCTGGTGGTTGCTTTAGTATGGAATACTAAAAATTACCATTAAACTGAACAAAAATATCCACAAATATTTTCTTTAAATTTGTTATATGTCAACTCTTGGAATCTTGAAAAATAGATAATGGAAAAGTTGTGGTAGACTAAATATTTAAATTCCCATATAATATTTCCATACTATGAAAATAATATGGAATACTATACTATAAATTCCATATAATATTTCCTAGACTATGAAAATAATTCCTTAAGAATTTCTTATAAAATAAAGATGTTTTCATACTTAGAATTAACATGTTCCAGACTTTGTGAGACATAGCTTACTTATTTCATTAAAGTGTGGACACTGTAATAACTCATGTGAGCCCTTGTATTTTTGAGAAATGATGAATTCTATCATCTTCTGATCTTCTGGAATGGATGTATAGTTTTAGTCTATCCTGAGTTAAGAGAAATTCCTTGCATCAAATTCTGTGCTTTTCTTTAATATCCAACTTGAAAGGATCATCCTAGAGCCATCCTCACATTTAACTGATATGAGGATCAAAGAATCTAAGGTGCAAATTATCTTTTGATGTTTTCTTTTGAAGAGGTGATGGGTCTTTTGGAAAACTTCTGGATTAAATAATCAAGTCACTTCCCTGGGCAGAAAATACCTGGAAAAAAATCATGCTGGCAGAGAGGAGTAGTAAAATCCTGTTAGTGAGGACACTGGGCGTGGCTTGTTCTTGGGCTAGATAATTTTGGTTCTTAATGGCCTTCCATAACTAACACATCTTTATGGTGTCAAAACAATATTCCCTACTAAAAACACCTGAAAGGAACAAAAATCAAATTATTTTGAATATTTTGCTCTTAGAGTGATTATATTTTCAGATTGCTGCTTGTCAGGATATTTAAATGAAAACAATTCTCTGAAGCCTAGGCACTGTTTTGACATACTTTGTTCATGATCAAATGTAGAGAGGGAAATTTTTAAGTGTTGAAAACTGACAGGTGTCATGTCACAGTTGAGGGTGATGGCTCTGTCATCCAGTGCCCAATGACTTCCCAAATACAGTCTTTTGCATAGACTACAGAATATTATTTAAAAAGCCAACACAATAAAACAAAATATTGTGTAAAGTTAATCACTGTTCTCTCATGGACCCAGTGTAGTGTTCTATGTAAGGACATGGTGGGGGGAGAGCTAGCAGGACATGTATTGTGATGACTTTATTTTCGGTCTGTCAGCCTCATATCTGAAGTTAAACTACTTTTCCCCAAAATCTGGGTTTTTGTGAGAGGAAAGGTGCAAAGTATCACTGAGAAGTTACACTGAGTACTTGTTTAAAATGACAAAGTATCTAATTTGAGGTACTACAGTTAAGAAGGTATTTCAACACAGAACTGAGCTCAACCTGAGTTGTGGTCAATGATGTTTCAGATTTACAGTCAAAAGATGTGGGTTCACTGGGTGAAAAATTAATGAGACTTGATCAGATATCAAAGCTAAGGGAAGAGGAATATGATTACATATCAAGAATGGGGGTTTCTCTTCATAAATATTTGTATTTCCTCTAGAAATACTGCTTAGCAGACCAAAGATAGTATCTAAGCAAGAAAAACACTTAAGAGCACTGACTAAAGTTTGTTTAAAGAGATAGTCCTTGTTAGAGATAGGACTATTTAGACAATAACATTGGGAGTGAGTGGGAGAGAAGACATGGAGTCCAGTTTTTCTGAACCCAGATCTATGTTCCATTGATCAAAGGAAGAACAGCCTTTCATTTACATGTCTCCCCTACCTGCTTAAGCTAGTTTGGTATTAGTAGTTTACATGGTTGCAGAATCTGATAAGAGGGAGCAAGAGTCTGTTGGCAAGTCAAATGAGGACTTCAGTAGATTCTTTAAAGGTATTGGCTTAGCAAATGTAAATACTTAAAATCTATTACAATTTTGTGACACCATCATTTTCATTTTCTGCTATTTATTTACACACCATGAGCCTCAGTGTCACTTAGGGAGTCTATATCTTTCAATTTCTGAGACATCCCTTGTGATAGTTTCTAGGACACTCTGTTCATCAATCATGGATCCCAATGAATCCAAACACCCAAGTACTAGTAAATTATCCATCCCTTCCCTCAGTCTTCTCCCACCAATCCATAGTAAGGCTAACTTTGTGTGAACTGGTAAGAACTCTGAGTCAGCATCATGATGATAGCATTCAAAGACATATGCCCAGATGAGAGCACTTGAGGAGAGAGTGTGTAGGGAAAAGCCCAGGGTTCTACATTCAGAGGTCTGGAAAAAAGAATCAGCAAAGATGATGAAGGTTGAGGAAGAGGAGAGCCATTAATGATTGTAAGAAGTCATTGCATTAATGGTTCTTCGTAAATACATAAGTCATTCCTTTCAAAGCACAGATTCCTCTTGTGCTTATCAGTTCCTCATTTCCTGCCTCACACACCATAGGAAACCATAGGAAGTATATGGAAGTACTGCACTCATAAAAAGACCTAGAGCAAGCTTATTCCAGTTTTGGATTTGTGTCCTGACTAAGTTTAAGTATAGTTGGGGGTTGATAGTCATAAATGTTGACTTGTGTCTATTTTCCTTAACAAATCAGAGATTTGCAGTTGTTGTTCATATGTAGTATTAGAGTTCATGGCATGAAATAGAAACCAGCTTTTTCTTAATTAAGAGGAAATTTAATATAAGCAATCAGGCAATTACAAACTCACTGGAAGGTCCTGGGCTACCACTGGATTTTTGGTTTAAGGTCTAACCCCCAAGGCTGTTGTGTTGTTGTTCTCACAGCTATCATGCCAAAAACTGTTCATATCCATGGAGTCAAGAACTGGGCATGAGGAGACAGTGCAGCCATGTTTGCATTTGGGGAGCTTGCTTTGTATAGACCATAAAGGTGGGCTCCCTTGCAATTCTAAGTCTATATTTATCTATGATGTACAAATCACATTTAATACTAGCTCCAAAATGATTCCCAAAATTATAGTTTTCAGACTTTTAGTCCTTAAAAAGCAAGAGTATAAAAGAAGATTGGACTGGTTTCCAGATGAAAAGAGTTAATCCCCAGCCCAGTTGTGTCTAAATTTTACAAATCGCATGAAAGTTTATAATACTAAGCCATTTCCTAAAAATTGCAACTTCCATCATACTTTATAAACATTTGTATTGCTGACATCCTAAGTAGGTGAAAGCTTTTGAATCTTAGTAGTTTGTTATTATTTGCTATACAAGAAAACTGTTCACCAGTTTATCAGCTGCACAATAGTTGAATTATCAATATGGTTATTGGGAGAGGAGATTTTGAGCAGAATTAGGTGGGCAGAAGTTCATAACCTGGCAGAGACTAGCTGAAGAGGATGTGGTGATTTATTATCTTATTGTCACTTTAAAAATAGCTCAGTCTGATCATTTCTTTACAAAGGGCACTTGTCTCATCTATAATTATTCAGTGCCCTAATGCAGGGAAGATCAAAGCTTGATAACTTACAAAGTGGAGCAATAGAAATTCAAATAGCTGGGCATGGTGGCATGTTTCTGTAATCCCAGCTACCTGGGAGGCTGAGGCAGGAGGCCACTTGAGTCTGTGGGATCAGATCTATCCTAGGCAACGTAATGAGACCTAGTCTCAAAATAAACAAACAAACAGACAAACAAATAAATAAATTTAAATAGATTTTAAAATATTGTACAGAATACTTTGCTAAACTCATTGATGATTTTAATTTAGCAATAGAGTCAATTTTTCACTTACATAGCTCTATCACCTGTGAATAATGTTTTACTTCTTCATTTTCAGTAATTGCACAATTTATTTTTCTATTCATGCTACTGATCAGAACTGTCAGGTCCTTCAATGGTGTATGAATAAAAGTGGTTTTAAAATCCTTGTCTCATTGCAGATATCAAAATAAACTTTCAACACATTTTCCATTAAGAATGATATTCACCCACATCAAAAAATAAGTGCTGGTGTGGATGCAGAAAGGAACACTCTTACAAGACTGCTGGTGGGAATGTAAACTGGTCCAGCCACTATGGAAAGCTGTGTGGAGGACCCTCAAGCTAATGAAAATGGAACTGCCATTTAACCCAGCAATCGTTCTTCTGGGAATCTACCCAAAGGAGACCTCACTGCTTATACAAGGGGACACTTGTACTCAGTTGTTTATTGCAGCACTATTTATAATTACAAGGACATGGAAACAACCCAAATATCCCAAGACAGATGAATGGATGAAAAAGATATGGTATATATACTCAATAGAATATAGTAATATTCAATTAAAAATGACTAATTTGATGAATTTATGATAACATGGATGTACCTAGAAGAAATCATATTAGTAGAAACAAGCCAGAAAGGAAAAGACAGAAACAAAATGGTTTCACTAATATATGGATAATAAGAAAACAAGCAAAAGGCCAGGAGGAAAAGTTCAAACAGGCTAACAACCAAATTAAAGAACACAGCTAGGGGGCAGGAGGGGGAGATGGGGGGAGTGATCAGGGAGGGAAAGTGATGGGTGATTCCCAGGGAATACAAAGATGTGAAACACACACACACACACACACACACACATATGCACACACAGAGTAAACTAGACAAAGAAGGAAAGTCACACAGGTATGTCTAGAAACATAAATCATGACTAAGACTCCTTGACTGGTCAAAGTATTTTCACACTTAAAATATAGCAATTCAAATAATGATGTTTTTCTCCATCAGTACTATAAGTCTACTAAAATATTTGTCGATCCTATAATATAAAACTATAATATAAGACTGTGTATCATGACATATGCGATCTTTGGACTGAAGGCAGGAAGTGGCTATCACTTAACCACTTCCAGACTGACCTGAAACCCCTTGCGGGCAGCTAGGGACTCTAACCAAGAGACAGGTGGAAGAGGGCTGAGGGTTCCCTTTGACCAGAGTGTGAGGAATCAGAAAAATTACTTTGCTTGCTAAAAAGAGTGTCAGCAATTTCCAGGCTGAAGACAAAAAATGCTCAAAGGCAGAGAGTTGCTGTGCAAAAGCATGGCATATTTGGGGGAAATTCAATAGGTTAAGTAGGGCTGGACAGTCAGGATGTCAGGGGACTAGGGACAGAGAAAGTTAGGATCCACAGCACAAAGAACTAGGATTGCTAAGAAAATGAGTTTCCGGCTCTCCTGACAGGGAGATATAATATCAAACATTTCTGTGATGGGATTCTGGAGATATGTTCTCTCCTCAGGATGGCCTGAGGTCTCTTGGTACTGGGTGTTATATTTTTTTGTATTCCCATTTTCTGTTTTAAATATTCTCACTTAAAAAAAATTGAAGGAATAACATATAAAGAGTTGAACTACTTATACTCTTCCTGTATTGGAATTGTGGTTTTATGTGATTCAACTTGGTTCTCAGGGCCTTTGCTGACTTGCGAGGTACTGAGACTTGTACTGCAGTTCCAAGTTAGAAGGTGTGGAGAGCCTGGGGGGTTATCAGTTGCTGGTGTGAATTTGCTGGGCTGCATGGGCTGGCTGGTGTTCATGGTACTGTCATTGATCTTCCTCTCTAGAGTTCCAGACCTGAGACTGCAATCTACGAGCTCCTATTGCACTTCAAGTAGTCATTAGCCATGCTGAGGCTGTGGTGAGGGAGCTTGAGTCTAGAGCAGCTTCTATGTTCTCCATAGAGGGTCAGGCCTGTGTGGAACACCCTGTCCCCTCTTTGAGACACTCCCCATGCCCTGTATCTTCACACCATTTCTATTCTCCATGCCCTAGGGCCCCTGGCTCAGCTGTAAGCCATGTTGTCTGTCTCTCGCTCAGCACCGCAGCCTCCAGGAATTTCTATCCACCCACCTCAGTTCCTACAACAGGACTCCCCTCTCCACCTCCTCTGTGCAGTCTGAGCTGGTTGCTAACGTCCACGGGGTAGTATCCATTTCACCTCTGGCAGCAGTATTCTCTTGGCCTTATGTCTCACTGCTTCATTGCTATATGTCCCTCTTGGGAAGGAGGAACCTCTGCCATGGCCACCTTGGTGACAATCATTGGTTCTTTGATTTTTTTTTTAAACTACCATACCAAGGCGATCCTGTCAACCCCAAGAATATTAGGAAAAAAGAATGTGCTCTGGAGTCACATGTGACCATCATAAGAGAAAAGTCTAGATGGAAGTGACTCCAGAACTTGAGTCTCTAGGACTCTCAGGCCTGATGTTACTATGGTGCACAATTTGGAAAAGACTCTTTGAAACAGAAATGCATTACTGTACTTTGAACAACACATGAAATTAAAAGATAGAAAACAAAAAGTTGTTCCTATCATTACAAGCATTTAAGCAGAAGAAAAGGGGATGTTTGATGTGTGAAGGGCACTTTGGGGAAACATGTGACCAGTCTTGACATCCTTTAATTCCAAGCATTTCTGGACCATGCAGCAGTAAGGTCCAAGTGTCCCTTATTCTCAAGGACATCAACACAGCAAAGTAGCCTCAGAGATCCAAATCTTAGACCATAGCTAAAAATAACAACAGAAATAGATAGGTTTTAGAAGTTGTTTTAGTTACCTTTTCTGAAGTAGATAATGTTACCAAGTCATAAGTCATGGAGGAGAAAACAGGAACTGTCTGCTGTCACCCTGTCTGATCTTGCTTCCTTTGCTTCACTAGACTGGAAGCCTTGGTGATCAAACCCCTGCTTCTGGATGATGCTCCTGCCTCAAATCCATACTCATTTCAGTCTCCTCTCATTTGATTTCTTACTTGTTTTTTCAGTGTCTTACGTCAATAGTATCAGATGTTTTTCTAGAGGAAACAAGTAATCTGACTTACCACATGTATGTACTTAACTTTAACATAAAAGGCAACATATTTTTACTTTTAGTATTTTGGTTTCTGTACAGGAATAATATTTAACCCATAGCCCCTAAAGGGTCCGTATGAATTACCTAAGAGGAGATGGTTAGTTGTGGTATTTTTGTTTCAGATATCCACCAGGCATTAAGCTACAGCCCTCCTCTGCTGCAAAGCTGGGATTCTTGAGCCTAAAACAAAAGGTCAAGGCAGGAACAAAAACATTGTCCACACAGTTCTGGAGATAACATCTTAGCTTTGGCTAAATACACAGATGACAGATGGTAGAGATGGTATTTGCCACTGGTGGACTGTGCAAGCACTGTGTGCTCCCAATGTTAATCATTCCTTGGGTCAGTTACTGAAAACTAATGAAAAAGTCCAGGTTTGAAACTTGGACATTTATTTGGCACTTAGGAGCTTTTAAAAATGAGTTTTATTGTGGTTTTATAAAGGTCACTGCTCCAAATGGAAGTCAAATGCCTCATCTTTTTTCATCACAACACAACTTTTGTTTTTAAAAAAACTGAATAACCAAATTTTTCTTGTTTTTTCTCTTATTTCAGAGAAAACTAGTGGACGGGCAATAGCAGTTCTAGTTGATTTTTTTTAATGTCAATTTTTAAGTATTTCTCTTGTTATCTTACACATTTTCTTTATTTTTTTCTCATGAGAAATGAATGAACCACAGGGTAAAGACACAGATTTCCACTGTGCACATTTCCCAAGTTCTTAGTTTATGTTTTATTTCAACCTACAAAGAGGAATAATGAAACTCCAACAACATGAATAGAGACTACCATGCACTATAGCAGAAAGCAGAGGCTGGTACACAGGTAGTGGTGATGGAGTTGGCTGTGGTTTCAGTTCATGAGGTTTGGTTGGATACTTCTCTTTCCAACTCCTTATTCAATGACCTCAAGTTGGGAAGTTGAAATAGCTGTGGGAGAAGTGCTTATGCCACAAAAGGGCAAGTGTTAGAGATTAGGATTCTTCCCACCCCAACAAGCTGGTGGAACAGTACACCGAGATTAATGTCAGAAATACTCAAAAATAGATCTATATTGGGCGGTATGAGGTGGAAGAGAGAAGGGAGAGTTGTTTTTTTGTTTGTTTGTTTTTACTATTACAAAAGTTTATTTAACAAAGAAGTTCCATAAGTAAATGTACAGGACCCAATTTTTATGTAGTAGCAAAAAAGATGCTGTGGAGAGGGGACATGCGGAAGCAATTGATTTTTCTGGTGAACGTAGACACTGCTTATACTCTTTCCAAGGCTTCTAACACGATATTATTTCATCGTATTACTAACATCCCAATATTGTTCTGTTGTCCACTAGTTGCCATCTCTACACACCTATCATAAGATTCATAAAAGGGTCAAACCCTCGCAGAATTCCTTGGACATGTGTGCCACCTTTTAATTTAATGATAACTTTTTGTCTATAAATTTTTACAACTTGGGAGGGTGTTTACCCGATGGGCTCAAAGATGCCTCTTAGATGAAATCCGTGGCCTCTGCCCCACGCCCACTGTAGGCCCCATGTCGGAAGAGAGAGGTTTTGACTCTTGAATAAATGGTGCTGAATTCTAGCAAATGGTATTGGATTGCACATCAATTCATAACAGCCTTGGTTGAAACATACGAAACTGCTGCTCTTCAACAAGTTTTAACCTGTAAGATGACAATGTTATAGTCTGAGACTATAAGTAACAGAAAAGCTAAGTCATGGTGACATACAAATGATGCAAGAATAAATCCAAAGCAACCCTGGGATAGTGACAATTACTCAATAAAGCTGTCAGAGACTTGGGCTCTTCCTCTATTTTCTGCCATGCCATCTTTTGAAAACTGAGTTTTTCCCTCAAGACTGACATCTCTTAATCACATATGTTGATTGTGCCTCCTGGCACTATTCTTACAATCCAGGCAGAAAATCAGAAAGAAGGCAAAAGGCGACATGTGTCAAATTTATTTATGCTAATCAGGAAAAGAAAATTTTTGCCTGGAGGCCCATTCAAAAACTTTCATTTACATCTTGACCCAAACATGTCACACAGGCTCTCCCAGAGGAGGAAGACAGACAACAGGACTAGAAGAACATGGTTCATCCTAAGCACCGAGGCAATGGTTCTCCTCTCTCTGAGAAGGAAACCGCGGGTGCCACGGGAACACACTAAAATGGCACTGGCTGAGATGAGAAGGGAAGCAAGGACAAGTAATGGTGTCACTCACAATTCACTTTGTTGTTAATCCAAACACATTCAAGTGTTTAACCAACTCATAAGATTTTTTCATTACTTTTAATGTTATGAGTTGGTTAAACACTTGAATGTGTTTGGATTTACATGTGTAAAGTAAGATGACATTATAAACATTCTTTTTAATGGGCTGCTTATATTGTACCTAGTGAGCATGCAGGTTGAAACTATCCACTGAATATAAATCAGTTTTGTGAGGCTTATGTGATCACAGTATTAAAATTCATTCTTAAAAGTTCAGCAATTGTACTATGTCTAGGTGAAACTGTGTCCCCAACATGGGCAGTGTATTAGTTTATAAAATGTAGGTATTGCCATTAGCTGTGTTATTTTTTAAATTTATTTTTATTTTTTTAATAATTAAAAAAATTTGTGGGAAGAATACAAGTTACATAGATAGGTATACATAGTACAATAACATAATTACAAAATTATAACCATGCAAAATAATATATTATTTACTGATGTGTGATTTAAAAGTTTCAAATATCACTGGCATGGCAAACATCAGATCCAGTGTACTAATTATTATTTCTGGGAATGTATAATGGGGAATAAGATAGAAGAGATATCCACAGAGAATGTCAATTATCTCTGTGATGGTTGTTCTTTTTTTAAATTTGATTTAAATATTTTTTAAATTTGCATATATATGTTTATTTTTATTAATATTACATTATTGCATTATTGTGTACCCCGGGGCTTTCCCACTTCACTAACACCTGTTAATCATCCTGATCTTTTGTGCTCTTCACCTTCCCCATCTTCTTCCCCCTCCTCCTCTCTCGCTCCATTGTTCAGTCCCATTGGCTATTTTTATTTTTTCTTGATCATTTGTTTGTTTTTTCCTATATCCATCATATAAGTGAGACCATCCTGTATTTCTCTTTTTCTTTTTGACTTGTTTCTGTTAATATGAGTCTTTCTAGTTCCATCCATGTTGCTGTGAATGACATGTGTTTGCCCTCCTTGATGGATGCGTAGTATTCCATTGTGTATGTATACCACATTTTTTTTAGCCAATCATCTGTTTTGTGGCATTTGGTTTGTTTCCAAGTCTTGGCAATTGTAAACAGAGCTGCAATGAACATGCGCATGCAGGTGTCCTTTTGAATTAATGTTTTCATGTCCTCTGGGTAGATTCCCAGTAGTGGGATTGCTGGGTCAAATGGTAAGTCCACTTTCAATTGTTTGAGGGTCCTCCACACAGTCTTCCATAATGGCTGGACCAATTTGCACTCCCACCAGCAGTGTAAGAGAGTTCCTTTTTCTTTACATCCGCATCAACACTTGTTGTCCATTTTATTTATATGGGCCATTCTTACTGGTGTAAGATGGTATTGCAATGTGTTTTTAATTTGCATTTCCCTGATTATTAGTGATGTGGAGCATTTTTTCATATGCCTTTAGCCATCTGTATCTCCTCTTTGGTGAGGTGTCTTTTTAGTTCTTCTCCCCATTTTTTGAGTGGGTTTTTTGTTTTGTTTTTGTTGAGCTGTATGAGCTCTTTGTGGATCTGCGTTATCACTTGTCTGGAGGGCAAAAATTTTCTCCCAGTCAGTTGAGTTTCTTTTTGTTTTGTTTATTGTCTCTTTTGCTGAACAGAAACTTTTTAGTTTGATATAGTCCCAGCTGTTTATGTTTTCCTTCATTTTGTTGCCGGCCATAGTTGTTTCTCTAAATGGATTTCTGAGGTGAAATTCATGAAGGGTTTTGCCCAGGTTTTCTTCTATGTATTTTATGGTTGCAGGTCTCACTTCCAGGTCCTTTATCTATTTTGAGTTAATTTTTGTACAGGGTGTGAGGGTGTTGTCCTGGTCCATTTTTTACACATTTTGATCCAGTTTTCCCAGCACCTTTTACTGAAGAGATTATCCTTGTTCCAGGGTATGTTTTTTGCTCCTTTGTCAAAGATTAGTTGACCATATATGTGTGGTTTTATTTCTGGGTATTCTATTCTGATCCATTGGTCTGTTTGTTTTTGTACCAGTACCATGCTGTTTTAAGTATTATGGCTTTGTAGTACAGTTTGAAGTCTGGAATAGTAATACCTCCATTCTCTCTTCTGTTTGTCAATAGGGTTTTGGCTATTCGGGGTCTTTGGTTGTTCCATATGAATTTCAGTAATTTTTGTTCTATCTCTTTAAAATATATCATTGGGATCTTTATTGGAATTGCATTGAATCTGTAGATAGCCTTTGGTAGTATAGCCATTTTGATGATGTTGATTTTTCCGATCCATGTACAGGGAATGTCTTTCCATTTTTTTACATCATCTTCTATTTCTTTTAAGAATGTTTTATAGTTTTCTTTGAATAGGTCTTTTACGTCTTTTGTTAGGTTAATTCCCAAGTATTTGATTTTCTTTGGTGCAATGGTAAATGGGGTGTTTTTTCTAATTTCTTCTTCTTCTGATTGATTCTTTGCATATATGAATGCTGTTGATTTTTGCGTGTTGATTTTGTATCCAGCTAACCTTACCAAATCGGTTTATTATTTCAATCAGTTTTTCTGTTGATTTTTCTGGGCTCTCTACATAGAGAATCATATCATCTGTGTATAATGATAGCTTTTTTTCTTCTTTCCCTATTCAGATTCCTTTTATCTCTTTCTCTTGCCTGATTGCCCTAGCTAGGACTTCCAGAACTATGTTGAAAAGGAGTGGAGAGAGTGGGCAACCTTGCCTGGTTCAAGATTTTAATTAAAATGGTTTCAGTTTTTCCCTATTGAGGATGATATTTGCTGTGGGTCTGTCATATATAGCTTTTATTATGTTGACGTATGTTGCTTTTATATCAATTTTTTTCCAGGGCTTTCAGCATGAAACAGTGCTGAACTTCACTGAATGCTTTTTTCGCATCTATTGATATGTTCATATGGTTTTTGTTTTTCTCTTTGTTGATGCGATGGATTATTATGTTGATTGATTTTTGGATGTTGAACCATCCCTGTGTCCCTGGGATGAATCCAACTTGGTCATGATGGATGATCCTTTTTATGCAGTGTTGAATTCAGTTTGCCAGAATTTTGTTTAGAATTTTTGCATCTATGTTCATTAGGGAGATTGGTCTGTAGTTTTCTTTCTTTGCACTATCTTTATTTGGTTTTGGAATTAATGTAATGTTTGCTTCATAGAAGGTATTGGTAGCTTTCCTTCTTTCTCAAATTTTGGAAGAGTTTTAATAGTACCAGTGTTAGTTCCTCTTTGAAAGTTTGGTAGAATTCATTTGTGAAACCATCTGGACCCAGGCTCTTGTTTTTAGGAAGAGTTCTGATGACTGCCTCAATTTCATTGCTTGTGATTGACCTGTTTAAGTTTTCTATTTCTTCTTTGTTCAATTTTGGATGACTGTATTGTTCCAGGAATTTGTCCATATCTTCCAGGTTGCTGTATTTGTTTGCATATAGATGTTCGTAGTAGTCTCTAATTATCTTTTGGATTTCTGCTAGGTCTGTTGTAATATCTCCCTTTTCATTTATGATCCTGTTTATTTGAGTTTTCTTTCTTCTTTTCTTTGTAAGCCTTGCAAGGGGTTTGTCAATTTTATTTATTTTTTTCAAAGAACCAGCTTTTGATTTTGTTTATCTTATTGATGGTCTTTTTGGTTTCTATTTCATTAATCTCTGCTTTTATTTTTCTTATTTCTTGTCTTCTGCTGGGTTTTCGATTTTTTTTTGTTGCTCTTTTTCTAAGTCCTCAAGTTGGGAGATTAGAGTATTTCTTTGGACTGTTTCAATTCTTTTTATTTGGGCCTGAACTTTCCTCTTAATATGCTTTTGCTGTGTCCCACACATTCTGAAATGTTGTGTCATCATTGTCATTTGCCTCCATGTAGGTTTTAATTTCTTCTTTGATTTCCTCTTTTACCCAGTGATCTTCCAGTAGCATGTTGTTCAGTCTCCATGTAGTGTTTACTCTCCTTATTTTCTTCTCATTGTTGATTTCTAATTTGATGTCTTTATGATTGGAGAAAAAGGTTGGTATTATTTTAATCTTTGTGTATTTGTTCAGGTTTGTCTTGTGGCCTAATATATGATCAATTTTAGAGAATGGTCTTTTCAAATGTGCATTTGAAAAGAAAGTGTATTCTTTTCCTTGGGGGTGTAGTGTCCTGTATATATCTATTAGGTCCAGTTGGTCTAGCTCTTCCTATAAAGCTTTTGTTTCTTTGTGTAGTTGCTGTTTTGTTGATCTGTTTTTTGTTGAGAGTGGCATGTTAAAATCTCCTACCACATATGTATTCTCATCAATATTTGATTTCAGTTCTACTAGTAGTTGTTTTATGAATTTTGGTGCTCCCTCACTAGGTGTGTATATGTTGATTATTGTTATGTCTTTTTGGTGGATTGACCCTTTAACCATTAGGTAGTGGGCATCCTTATCTTTTGTCACTTTTGTTAATTTGAAGTCTGTTCTGTCTGATATAAGAATGGCAACCCCTGCTTTTTTGTGGGGGCCTTTTGCTTGTAGTGCAGTTTTTCAGCCCTGCACCTTCAGTTTATGCTTATCCTTACAGATCAGGTGTGTTTCTTGGAGGCAGCAGAATGTTGGGTTCTGTTTTCTGATCCAGTCTGCAACTCTTTGTCTTTTGATTACTGAGTTTAGACCATTGACATCTAGGGCGATTATTGATGTTTGTGATTCTAACGGTTTCCTGGTTGCTATTTTGGGGTTTATTTTGTTTTTTTGTTTTTTGTTTTTGTATTTGTTCTTCTTATGGTTTTGATCTTGAGATCTCCTGCAAAATTTCTTGTAGTTGGGGTTTAGTGGTAGCAAATTTTGGAGATTTTGCTTGTTGGAGAAGGTTCTATTTTTCCCTTCTTAGAGGAATGATAGCTTTGCAGAGTAGAATATTCTTGACTGACACTTTATTTCTTGGAGTTTTTTTTGTAGATGTGACTCCATTCTCTCCTTCCTGGATTGTCTGTTCAGAAAAATCTGAGGTCAGTCTAATGGGTTTTCCTTTGTAGGTTATCTGTTTCTTTTCTCTAGCCATTCTCATTATTTTCTCCTTTTTTTGGAAAGTTTTATGATGATGTGTTTCACTGTGGCTTTTCTTTCATTAAAGTAGTTTGGCATCCTTTTGACTTCCTGTATGTATATTTTTGTTTCTTTCTTCAGATTTGGAAAGTTCTCCTCTTCTATTATATTGAAAAGCCTTTCAGTTCCCATGACTCTCTCCTCTCATTCTGGGATTCCTATTAGCCTTATGTTTTTTTCTTTAAGGAATCTGACATATCTCTGAACTTTTCTTCAGTCCTCTTACTTTGTTTTTCTCTCTCTTTTTCTTTCTTTGTCCTCTCTATTTCTGTATCCTCAAGTGTGCTGTTTCATTCTTCTATTTCATCTAATCTGTTTCCATAGCTTTTTTGTGCATTTTTGAGCTCATCTATTGCAACCCTTAAATCTTGAGGCTCTTTCAATTTCAATTTTATAGATTCAACTTCATTCTTCAGTTCGTTGATTAGGTTATACATATTGATGCTTTCTTTTTTATATATTTCTACTTCTTCCCTTAGTGCATTAAATGCTCCTATCATTCTGTTGTCCTTTTTTCTGATTCTTCTCTTATTTGTTGATGTTAGATTCTAACATGTTGATGTTAGAATCTTTGCCTGAGATACACACCATTTCTTCTATGTTTTGCTTGGTGTTTTCTGGAGAGTGTCTTTTCTTTGGTGGTGATGGATTATTTCCTTTAGGGCTTGCTTGCATGTCCACAGTTTTTCTCCTTACTGTGTTTTGCTTTCTGATTTGTTCTACATATTGAGAAACCATGGATCTGGTGTGGTTGGCATGCTGGTAGCAATGTTTTCTAGATTGCAAGTAGATTTGTAGTTTAGTTTAGTGATTTGCACTGGCGCTGCTGTGACTTCTGGCGTCTCACCTGGGTGGGGGAAGGGTCAGTTGGGTTCTCTCAGGAACCTGGCTGGAGGGGGTGGTTGTCTTCCAGGTACTGCATTGAAGGTGGTGCGGGGATTGGCCCCTCCCAGAGGCCTGGTGCTGACACCAGTTACTTCCAGCATCTCACTTGAGTGGGGGAAAGATCGGGTGGGTTCCCTCAGGAATCTGGATGGAGGGGGTCTGGTTGAAGGTGGCACGGGGATGGGTCTTTCCCCAGCTTTGTTTGAAAATAAATGAAAGATGACAAAACAGGATACGGGTAATGGTCTAAACAGGATAAGTGTACTTGTACTTTGTTGCAAATTCCAGGTGTGAAAGAGAAAATGAAGCACCAAGAAGATGTATAGGGGCAAAATGGATTTCTGGGTTGGAGACAAAAATTTAAAAAGGGGTAGTACCTTACCCCTGTAACCTAGGTACAGTCTATTTATGGCTTTACATGGTGAGCATTAAATATAAAACAATGAACAGTGTTATTGACTTAAGATAAAAATCTACAGTACTTGGATGAGGATACTGATATCATATGTGCTATATTATACATTTTGTGGAATAAAAAGCCTAATGCTGGTCATTTTGAGGAAGTCAGGAAAAAAAAATACTCTTCCATGATGGTGACTGTACCTTTTGAAGAATGTCTGATATGGTGTTTACCTACTTGAAACTTAAGAACACTGTTGCTTTCATTACTGTTTATCATGTTTTCATGACTTAAGACCTCTGTTGCTTTTATGACTGCTAGTTTTCTTTCCACAAAAATGGCATATTAGGAACCATGCTGCCCCATTGAACACTCATCTATGTTGACCACTTTCTATACCTTCTTGTCCCAGTGATTCATTTGTGGCAACCAGAAGAAAGCATGGCTGCTTGGTTGTTGACTGGATTTTGAGACATTTTATAACAAGGTTATAAAATACTTTCAATACATTATGAGCACAGGATTTGGATTCAGAGCCATGCAACTTTTGTCCAGATATTGCCCTTCACCAAGAAGGAGACTCAGAGCAAGTTGTTTAGTATCTGTGTCATTTGTGGAATTCTACTTTGTCACATCCTTGTGAGAATTAAATTAAGCAAAGCAAAGCCCTTAGGTATATTAATAACTTAATAAGGGGAAGTTATTAGTGTTGATGTTTCCCTGTGTTTGATTTTAAAAAAAAAGTTCTGTGATGATTATATTCATGGTGACTTTAAGAAAAATAATATGTACTTTATTGAACCAATATGTGTTTTATTGAACCAATATAGCTACCAACATGCAATAATTAATTCTTATACTTATGTCCTATATTATATCTAGATGACTGGAGAATATGACTTTACTTTTTTGTCATTTTATCTTCAATAGCAAAACAACTTATTAAAGGAAATTCTATCACATTGGGATGGTAGGAAACAAGGATATTAAAGTCCTTTTTTTATAATGAAAGATAAACTATTATCATTATCTTTCAGTCTTCATTTAATACACAGTAAGAATAAAGGAATATAAAAGAGCATGTAGTTACAGTTCTACACAGGATGAATTAAAATAGTGGACTTACCACCATTTACACTGATTTCTATAGTGATTTCTATAGATAATTACTTTCAATTCCACCAACCAGAAGCCTCAAAAATACGTACTTTAAAAATATTCAAAGTAGAGATCTTGATAGTACTCTAAATTATCATCCAAATGACAAGAGTGAACTTAAAGTTAAATTTAGGATCAGGTTTATTTTATTGCATCATGGTTCTTGCCATGGTGTAAATGTGCACAATATACCAATGGTTTGTGTATCATGATACAGTAAATTAACAAATATATCCAGTTACTCTGAAACCTTCAATTCAGAAGGTGTTTTTTTGTTTTGTTTTGTTTTTAGACTAGGTCTTGCTATTTTTGCCTGTGGAATCGCAGGCTCTTGTTGCCTGGGGTACCACAGACTCAAGCAATCCCCAGGCTCAGCTTCCCAGGTAGCTGGGATTACAGGCGTGCGCCACCACACCCAGCTATTTTTTTTGGAACTAGGTCTCACTACGTGCCCCAGGCGGGACTTGAACCGCGATCCCTAAGCCCCCGCTGCTTCATAGGCTGAAGCTTACAAGCACGAGCCATCGTGCCCGGCCTCAATTCAGAAGGTTTTTTGAAATAAGAATTTACCCATCTCCTGTAAAGTTTTGGATGACTCAATATTTTGCAACTGGCTATTTTCTGTACCAGTTATATTCCTCTCTTGTAACAAAGAACCTTATTGAAGATTTCCATGTCCTTTTAAACATCTACTTCAATGAAGAACAGAAAATACCATATAAACCGCTAGATGGCACCCCAACAGCAGTGATATTCCAGAATCAGGTGGACAAAGTAAAAGTTTTGAAGTATATAGAGTTGAAACAAAGTTAAATGGATATATTTTATGTTATTAGTTGAATGCAAGCATTAAAAAGGTGACTGTGTATAGATGCATTTTCATTTGATAAATTTCTTTCCCCTTTGACTTCTGCTACAGAATCAAAGATGTGTTGCTCAGTTGATGAAAATTGATGTGAGAGACAGTAGGAATATAAGTGCACATGGGTTTTAGAAATAAATAGTCTGGGCCAAACGAAAGGAGAGTACCCAGCTGAGGCAGCAACTAAAGCAGAACCACAGAGGAGCAAACACAGCAGCATCTCTGTAAGCACACAGCCCAGGTGAAACTGTGGGAAAGCCCACTAATGGTTTGAATGGATGTTTGCAGGCATGTGAGAATTCCAAGAAGAATCCCTCATGGTACAATGATTCATGTTTTTTATATAAAGGTACATCTGAATGAAAACTCATTCATTTTATAATGAAGCAAATATTTTTCTGAAGTGACAATGTTTAATTTAAACATAATTTATTAATCACTTTCCTTCAAGATCTGACTGACAGCTGTCTCTTAATTCAAAATAAAATTCTTAGTTCATAATGATGGATCTATCACTCTCCAGCTGTCTGCTGTTGCCTAATTATTTTCACCTGTAGCAAAGCCAGGGTTACCTACTCAAGGTGTTACTTCATCTCACTCCCCGAGTGCTTTGCTGTGACCTGTTGCTGAGAAACCCTGATTTTTCATATCTGGGTCCATGTTCCCAGCCCCATGCTCTCTTGCATCTGGTTGGAATATATGACTAGTTCTTGTCAGTGAAATATAACCAAAAATATGTGTCACTTCTCAGGCAAAATGATTAAGGAGGAAGTGGTAGTGCCTTCTCTTTCTGCACAGAGGATGTTAAACAGGATGGCCCTGGTCTTCACTGTTGAGCAGTGGTGGAGATCCCATGAGCTTAGAGTTGGAATGATGGTGCAGAACAGAACCTCCCTCCACTTCAGTCTCCTTCCCCATCTTCCACTCCTGCCACTTAATTAGGAAGATCTGTTTTGGATTTTATGTAAGTGAGGAATAAGCTTCTATTGTGCTAATTCATTGAGATACGTATGTATGTCAAGCACTATTTTAAATGTTAGAGTTATTTTAAATAAACATTTCATCAAGCAAGACTTGTCCTTAAATGTTATTTGTGGATATACTACTACATCTTAGGTCAAGACAAAAAAAGGCTTCGTCCTTGACCACCCCCGAGTCCCATTCCCCTTTCCTTGCTCCCCCCTCGCCCCCAATCACCACCCCTTACTCCCATCAGAACACCCAGCTGGAGGCAACCACTGCCCTTTCTTGGAACCTCAGGAGTGGGACCACATGGAGTTCATGCCTTCCCTTCTACCAGAGTCTAGGTACTGTGATCCTAGAATTCCTAGCTCAAACAGACCTGTCTTCCTTGGATGACGTTGAGGTGAGGGTGATGACTAAGCGGGGACATGCAGGCTGGGGCATCCCAGTGCTTGGGCCTCAGGTCTCCACAGCATCAGACATCCCTGACATGGGAGAAGCTGGAGAATCCTAAGCTTGAGTCTGACCTCTCAGCCTTTTGAGAAAACCGGACCCATGATGGTAGCAGTGATGGGGATGAGCAGCGGCGCCTTGTGGCGGAAGGTGGTTGTGCTCACTGAGGTGGGTAGAGAGAAGCCTGAGTTCCCCCGGGACTTCACTCCTCATTACCTCACCGGGTCACAGTTCACATTCCACAGCCCAGATGGGGCAGTAAGATGGGGGGCAGAACTTGCCTTTCAGTTTTAACTCTATTCTGCCAAGAGCGGATGAGAGTCAGCTAAGCAATAGCAGTAAAGAAGAGGTGCTTTGCGGAGCAGAGAAGGGGGAAGGACATATATGTGTGTGGAGAGACATGGACGTGCTTGCCAGAGGCATGTGGGACCTGTTTCGGGAATGGGAGGCAAGGCGCATTTGGAGCTCACTGTGCTGAGGAAGAGGCTGAGTGGGTCCTTCCAGAACCCTGTACCAGAGCCTGGAGGTTGCTCCTCAGTAGGTTTCATTTTACATGCTGATGCTAAGAGAATGCCTGCCGGTATGTTGGGCTGAGAGAACTCTGTACCCTGGTGTAAGGGGGATTCCATGATGGATGAACATGCTGCAGGTGACTGACCAGGGCACAGAGATCAGCACTTGTCATCCTTGGCTTCGTCACTCCTCAGTTTGGAAAATGTTTCTACCTAAGGGACTTTACTTGTTTATTTTCTAAATAAAATGGACATTTTTATTACCCTTTTTAAATTCACATACTTATTTATTTGTTAAAATTAGGTTTTAACTGTTTTTTCGTTGTTTACAATACCATATAAACTTCAGGATGCATTTCACCTCCTTATGCAAATCATCCCCACTACGTTGACTACCAAAATGCTAGTCTTACTCCTGTCAGAGTGCACCTGTCTGTCTACCTATCCTTTCAACCCCTTCCCTTCCCCCCTCATAACCATGAAATTTTTTAGAATCTATGAATTGGTTTTTTGTTTTGTTTTGTTTTCACGGCCTGTTAGTTGCTTTGGTTATTTTTATCACACCTATGAGAAAAACTACTCAGTAATTTCTCTTTCTGTCTGAGTATTCTTAGCATAATTCCTTTAAATTCCATCCATGTTGTCACAAAGGACATGATTTCACTTTTTAAACAACTAAGCAGTGTTCCATTAAATGTATGGATCAGATTCCATTATCCAGTTGTCTGTCCATGGCCAGTTAGATCCCTTTCATAACTTGACTATTGTGAATAATGCTGCTATAACATAGGAGTGTATATCTTTTCAAACAGAGTTTTCATATCATTGGATAAATACCTACTAGTGGTATGCTGGGTAATACCATGTTTCTATTTTTATTTTGCTTTTTGTTGTTGTTGAGGTAATACGGTTTACAAAACTATGCATTCAGTTCATAGATATTTTTTAAAGGCATCTGCATACCTTTTTCTGTGGAAGAACTTATTCAGTCTTGAGGAATGCAGAAATGAGTTCACATTGAATACCCTGATAAAATTCTTTGTCAAAAATAGTTCCTGCGAATTACAGAAAGAAATGACAGTGCTAATGTCCCAGTAGATTCTAGTAAACATGGCCCTGCTGAATTTGGCTCAGAATAACCCCCACAGTAATTTTCACTGAGGACTCTGAGCCAGTTCCTAAAAGTCAAATGCTGCCTGTTTGACTGGGTTGCTGGTTGCATAGCCATTGGCCCGTACATGTCCAAGGGGAAGTTGCTCATGGGCAGTCAAGGGAAATAATAAGAGGAAAACCTGCAGCACAAAACATCTGGTGGAATGTGTTGAAATGCCTTTTCCAGAACTTGAAATGCACATGTAAGGCACCAGCAAATCATTCTGGCTTGTCCTTAGTGCTCTAAAAAGGAATTGTTTGTCACCTTTGACCCCACAAGACCTACCCAAGTAATATTTTATACTGGAGCAATATTTAACTGTTTTATTTCTACATGTAGAGAGTTCATTTCCCCCTCCACTTCTCCACCAATGCCCAGAGCCATGGCTCATTCATATGGGTATATGGAAGAAGAAAAAGTCAAAAATCCTCAAACCAAAAACAGAATATAGTACCTGGAAGGAAGGCCCTGGACAGGTAGCACCCTCTTGTCTGGAGGGCACAGGGGTGCACAGGCCAGCTGCACAGCACTGGGGGTATCTGGGTTGGTCCAGAGGCCTCCATGTGATCCGGGGCTCTTCCCCTTCCACCTTGAGTTCAGGTAGGAAGGACTACATCCCTTCCAGGTCACTGCACCTGGAAGGGAGGCCCTGGATAGGGAGCGTCCTCTCATCCAGAGGGTGCAGGAGTGTGCAGGCCAGCTGCATACCACCGGGGATAGCCGGGTCAGCCCAAAGGCCTCCATGCAGCCTGGGGCTCCCAGCCTTGCACCCCTATCCAGCAGGGAGCAAAGGCAGAGAAGAACCCAGACTAAGCCCCTCCAAGTCTGGAGAACCCAGGAAGGGGGATGGATGGGATTGTAGCCCCATCCACCAGTGGATGGTTACTATACAGCAGCCCAGATCAGTTGAGGCATTTGCCCCTAGGCCCCAGCCCAAAGGGGGATTGGGATGGCACACACATGGACATCTGGGCCCCACCTCCACACAGGGAGGTACCAGGCATGGGAGAGCGGGGGTAGAGGGGTGTGCCCCCTCCATTTAATCACTCTCCAGCTAATCTTCAGGAGGAACAAGAACATCTATAACACAAACCCCATCATAAAACGGATGAGGGACCAGGTAAAAATCCAGTCCATGAACCTGAGCTGGACACAGAGATGGACAATAAAAAGAACCAATCCAGGCGGGACAGGAGAAACATCTATAGAAACATGATATCATGAAGCGCAGCTACACCCTCACTGGGTCTGGAAGACCCAAGACCTCATTTCAGAGTTACCTTCTGGGAAAGCAAGGCGCCCCTCCCCACTATACAGGAGAGGAAAGGAAAGCCAAAGACTGGGGGCATTGATTCCACAGCAAAGCTGCAAACTGAGGCAGAGCAGATCACCTACAATGGCCAATCACAATTGCCTGTATCCACAGAGAAACTTCTTCACCGGCAATGGCAGGGGGTGAGACCCCTCTGACACCAGAATCTGATACCAGAACCATAAGGTAAAGAAGCAAAACAACAGAGATGCGGGTGGTTTTAAAAGTCAGCCTTCACTGAGAAAGCATGGAAAAACTACAAATAAAAATAGACTGGCTGCACAACACAAATTTAAGACTGAAAACCTACCATCAAGGCTCGCCTGGTTTCGAGAACATAATCCTTCACCTAATGAAAGAACACTACCACAGGAAAAAAAGAAGACCACCACCCCCTACTACCCTCATCCCCCAACCCCAGTACCTCCCTGTGGGGGGGAAGGGACCAGATGGCTAAGCATGCACCCTTCCATGCTCCTCCTCTTGGGCTAGGAGCAGGGGTCAACATGGCTATGCCAATCCAGCTGCAGATGGCTGCCCCATGTAGCAGTCATCTGCTGGTGGATGGGGCTAGAAAAACCGCACCCTATCCCCCCTCCCAGGTTCACCAGGCTTGGAGGGTTTACCCAGATTCCTTCACCTCCTTTGCTCCCCACTGGCAAGGGAGTTTGGACAGCCCAGGACCCAGGCATGCAGGCAGCCCTTAGGTCTAAAGAGTCTTGATTTCTTTCAATTCCATCCTTCACTGCATGGAATTAGTTCTCCACCAGACACTTCTGCCTGAATATCAAATTCTCTCTCCTTTTTTTTTAGTAGTTCTAACCAGCTGCTAATAAGGCTAATAAGGCACACTTAGAGATAATGAAAGGTAGCATGGGTTTACTTGGTGCTGCCACAGCTGGTACAATTGCAGATCTGTGTGTCCACGGGAGATGCCTAACATGCTCTTTCTGAGGATAGGTCAGTAACGCAGTGGAGCAGTCCAGGGACCCCTAACACTTGAGATGGATGACTGAATAGCACATACCATAGGTGGAAGTCCAAGTCAAGTGCAGAAGGACAGCCTCTCTGAGCAACCAAGAGTGACAGCTGTATCCAAAGCGACCACCACCTGTGGTGGATTTCCAGGTGGAACTGAGACAGGCATTCTTAGCTGAGACACCAAGAGGTGGTTAAAGCAGTATTGGAACATTAAGGTAGCTAATTTGAGGCAAAAAGCAAACAAACAAACATATATTTGAATCAACTGACAATGTAATAAGGTTTATAACCCTTATTTAACACCCATTATACTCAAGCTCTTAAAAAAAAAAAAAAGAGTGAATGAGGATAACTCTTTACCACATTTTATGAGACAAATAGTCCTAGTCCTGAAACCAAAGACTCTACAACAGGATTATAGATCATTTTGTCTGTGATGAAAATAGATGCAAAAATTCTTAACAAAATCCTAACAGCAATATAGCAAAAGAATTATTCACCATGATAGTAGGCTTCATCCCAGGGGTACAAGGCTGATTCAGCATGTATCACTTGATATTATTCACCTGGTGAATCAAAAGGAAGATAGAAATCACACGATTATCTGATAGATGCCAAAAAACATTTGACAAGATCCAACATTCATTTATGATAAATGCACTCAATTAAATGGGAATAAATGAAACTTACCTAAACATTATAAAAGCTACATATGACAAACTCACAGCCAACATCACACTTAACAATAAAAACCTGAAAGCATGCTCCTTTAGGTCTGGAACAAGAAAAGGATGCCCATTATTAACACTACTATTCAACACTGCTGGAAGTCCTAGCTGAAGCTATCAAGGATGAAAGAGACATAAAAGGAATCCATGTTGCAAAAGGGGAAGTGAAACTATCATTATTTACAGATGACATACTAATTAATAAACAAAGAGTATCCAGGATACTCTACCAAAAACCAACAGACATAATAGAACATACAATGAAATGATAGGATACAAAACAGTACCCCCAAATCAAGGGCATTTCTATATGCAAACAATGTATCAGAAGAACGGGAAGCAAGGAATTCAGTTCCTTTAGAACACCAAGACAGGAAAAGATGTCCTGTGCTCATTGATAGGAAGAATTAACATCATTAAAAAGGATAAATCTCCCAAAGCAATTTACAAACTCAGTGTTGTATCTATCAATACACCAACTTTTAATCCCCAACATTTATAAAATGTTTGTACAATCAAACAACAATAAATGGGCAGGAACTAAATGGAAAAGACATTCTGTTGGTTACAACCACATGAAAAATTGTCCAATAACACTTTAAGTGTAATGCAAGTCAAAACCACATTCAGATACATGACATGAAAATGGTCCATATGAAAAACAATGAGGTTTAACAAATATTGTGACGTTGTTGTGAAAACGGATCTCTCATCCATTGTTCTGAATGCAAGTTAGCTTTACCCCTGTGGAAAATACTATGGAGATTTCTTAAAATGGAAACTTCATATGATTCAGCAATACCTCTATAAGAGTAATATGAATATTCTAATATGAAAAGATATATTTATGTGTCTTTTCATAGCAGCCCTGTCCACACTTGCCAAGTCATGGACCCAACAAAAGGGTTTTTTTTTAATTAATATTTTTATTGATAACATATATATATATATTTATCGTATACCCCAAAGTTCTCCCACCACCATGCTAGCACAAGTGCTTTTCAATGAATGAGAACACGAGAAACTGCAATGTATACTCACTGAATATTACATGATTATGAAAAAAGATGAAATAGTGGCATTTGGGACAAAATGGATAGACCTTGAGATGATTATGTCAAATAAATGATCAAGAAGTGCAAAACAGATTTCAGTTGGTTACACTGATGCGTGGAAGGTATAAAAAATGGGAAAAAATATACATAGGCAAAATGTAGCAGGAATGAATCTTGAACTCTCTGAAGAATGTAGTGGTTACCAGAGGGAGTAAGGAGGAGGGAAAGGAAAGTTGGGAAAGGAGGCAGATGGGGTGTGCATGCATGGGTGTTTTGATGGAGGATGAGTGGAACATGAGCTCCTATGGAAGAACAAAAATGCAACAGTAAAAATTAAAATAAAAATTTAAACATGTGATGTATAAAGAATTCCTTAAAATATCTCCATTAAAGTAAATGTATAAGAAGACCTTCTAAAAAGAACATAAAATGATGTATGAATGAATATGAAAGAAGAGTTGAACAATGTTGATCTCTAGGTGATAGTGTTATGAATGCTTTATATCATCTTCCTTTTGTTCATATACAGTTACTACATTGGCAAGCCTGCTGTGCTTTTGTAATAGAAACATTGCTTTAAAGGAAATTTTCTGATAATCTCACCATCATTTCATTCAGTATGGTTATTAATCTAAAGAAATGAAGACTGTTAATGTTAATATCTTTGTCACACAACCCTTCCCACCCCCAGGAGGTACATGGGCTGTGAGGCACAGCCTAACCAACTTACTAACAAGTACACCACAGTTTGACTGCAAAGATACCATCGTAATTATATCTGATTGATTGCCTTGATTTTTTAGCACTATTTGGGCTCCTACCTTTTATCAGCATTATTTCACCTTCCATTATTTTCCAAATATATAAGCTGGTCAGGGTTAGCTGGAGAAAGTCTGCTGAATGGCAGAGTTGAATGTGACAAAGATCTATTCTCTAGGCTGAGCTCATAACTCACACAAATAAAACTTTACAGGATATTAGAAGTCAGGCCAGGGAAATATTTTTTGTGAAAAGAATTCCTTTGTACTCAAATTGTTGGCATTTGTCCAAAAAATAGAGGAATACTCATTAGAAACTCCTCATAAAACTCATTAGAAACTACCTTTTGAATTTTGTGTACTTATAAAATGCTAGAATTTTTCTGTTTAAATTGAAAAATCCTGACTCATCTCTATATTCTAAATTACTAGTCTGATTGAAAATTCATATAATTTATCCAGAGGTTTCTAATAATTACCAGTTCTCATGAGCTGTGGATTGTCCACACAGCATACCTCATCCCTTCAGGTCAGCCTAAGTCACAGGGCCTGGTGCAATGTCATCTCTGGAGCTCCAAGTATGGTCCACTTTTCCTCATGGGTGCTGACATGTCAGGTGAACTCCTTTCCAACCTAAGTCATCCTGTCCCACAACCTTAGCCTCTTCCCAGATCCACTGTCTCTTTCTAATAGGTCCCTGCCAGATGGTGTCTTAGACTTGTAGCAAGCTTTGGGATCTCAGTGGCCCCATGCTGGGCCAATCTTGTTTCACTGGACATTTACCCATGAGGGGGTGAGTAATTCTGGGTGTTCAACTGAAACTATTTTAACTATATATTTTTTCTCCTATTATATGCTAATTGAAGTTCTTTTTATTGGAGGTCTTAGGCACTAGAGTCTGTTTTGTCTTGATGCAGCAGATGGCAGAACCCATTTAGAGCATTAGGAGGTATAAGGGGCCCTTCATTCTACTCTGTAATAGTCTCATCTTTCATTTTGCTTGCCTAATCCAATGGTATTTGATCTGATCTCAGTCATTCTGACTTCTCAATAAATACTAAACTCCCTTTGTTATGAAACACAGGGATCTCTTCAACATTTCTATGTAGCATTCAACATTTGTATGTAACATATGTAACATTCAACATTTCTATGTAAAATCATAGGATCTTGGATTTTAGGGTGAGTTGACTGTTCTGTTTCTTAACTAACAGATGCTTCCAGAGCCTCAACCATAAACATCAAGTTCTGCTCAAATACCCACCCAGATAGGAAATTCATCACCTCTTTGAGTAGGTCAGGGAGTCTAAGAAATCTCTAAAATTGACTTTATGAACTGAATCTGCCTCTTTCTAACATCCACACTCTGTTCCTCATTCTCAGCTCTGCAATTGATAAGAATAAGTTCAATTCAGATAAATCAAAATAGTTTTTTTTCTTCTCAACACATTCACATTTCCTTCTACCATTATCTCTCTTCACTGTCATGGCTTTTCTTGTATCCAAAAAATAGCGCTTTGTCCTTCAATTCCCAATTATCTGTTCTTCAGTTCCCAATTATCAATGAACTCCTCTAAACATTTTATTTAGAAACCTCCTCATTTTCCCCCCAAAACCCTAATAAAAGAGGATGCTCACTCATATTTGGGATGCAATTGATTAATATGTTATTATGATGTGATAGAAAGTTCACTCAGTGTCTTAAGTCTTTTTAAAAATGGGCTGCAATAAAGCTATATTTTTCCTATCCTAGATTTGTAACAAACATTTAGTCATTTTTCTGTCACTTATAAATAGATTATAATCTTGCCACCATTTAGATTCCCACTGCCTTTGACAAAAAAACCTAAGTTTCTTTGCACATTATTCAATATCCTCCATAATAAAAGCTCCCTGTTCTTTTTATTTTTATTGTCTACTGTTACGCTAAGTTCCTGGTTATGTTAGCACAGCAATAGGAATTCATTTTTCCATTTTCTATCTGCCCAATATACCAGGTGGTGAGGATAACAATGCTCTTTCATCTTATTTGGTAATTTATTCCTTTATTTCAATTTCTCTTGCCAGCATATAAATTCACAGAAGTGGCATCCACCTTTGTTTACATTTCAATTTTTGTTTCAACTTCAGTACAATTTGAAAAATAAATTCAGAACACTTAAGGTATGAGAATCTTGCAAAACTAGTTTTATTTTAAAATTTTGCTCTCTTTAGCCATATAAAGTGCACAGGAAACATTTTTTTAAAGATATAGAAGCTTATAGGTCATGAAATATTTTCCAAATTCTAAACCACACTTGACAAAATATTGCCATTGTTATAGACATGTGCAGGATAGGAACCACAGTTCCTATGAATTCCAGAATCACAGGGAGGCAGAATTGCTCAGTACTGCAACCCTGCAGGCTCAACCAAGACACTGAGGCTGACTTTATTTGGACTCAATGCCATTTACCCCCTGTTTTTCAAAGCTTCACCTTCAGGAAGGTCCCCAGGGCTCCATCACCAGCACCCTATTCCTCCCCTCCCCCCAAGAGGTACCCACACACCAATCCCAGGGGCTCAATTCTTCAGGTGTCTCAGGGCATAGACTTTTGAGACAGTGCACTCTTTTCTTACTCAACACTTTCTTAAACTTTTCATAAACAGAACATTAACACCTTATCTGGAATGTTCACTGTGACCTGAGCAGAGAGTGTCAGGTGTTCCATCCACAGTAAGGAGAGAAAGAGGCTCTGAAAACACATTCATATCTCCCAAACTCTTTGGTCCACCTGTACCTGAATAGAGGTAGAGGGCCTGAGGCAGGCAGAGCACAGGAGGGCCTGCTTAGCAAGCTGACAACTTAACCTGCACCTTGCAGGGCCACCGCTGACAGGCTGCTCAACACTTCCAGCTGCCATAGACTAAAACAAATTATTTCTACAAGGAATAAACCTCAGTACTTCTACTATCAGTAAACAGATACATAAAATAAAAGTTAAACCATTTTCCCCACATTATTTTCATTTCCTAACTCTCCTCACTCAGACAACTTGATGTTGTTTTAGGTTTGACTCATGGCCTCAGAAATGATTGTCAAGTTTAAGGTTCTCAGGATGGACACTTGTGATTCAGCCCATACTGTCCAGCTCTGTTCATCCTTCTGGAGAAAACATGCTCTATAGGACACTTCCTAACTCCAAGAAAAACATGTTCATCATCATCTCCTTACACTGACAAAACTGTTTTGGTTTCTTGGAAGCTAATAAAAAGTGATGACATGCCTGTAAGGACTTCTATGTTTCAGTAGAAGGTAGACCTTTATTAGTGACTCCTACTCACTGTCTTAATTCCCTCTTTATCATTGGGATCTATAAAAAAAGTCATGGTTTCCAGCCACAGATGGTTTATAATCTCTGAATCCTACCCTGCTGAGAACTTTCTGCCCATCATGCTACCATCCCAGGATGGGCAGGTTCGTGGTGGTTTCAGGCAAATGGAAAGAAATCTTGGAGCCCTTGAGAGATATGACAGGCCTTTAATGCTGAAGCCGGGCACACAGCCAGACAAGTGGGCAGGTGGACAAGGAAGCAGGGAGGTAGAGAGGCTGGGAGGCATACAGCAACCGAGTCTCCCAGTCCCAGAAATCAATCTCCAAGCTCTCTCTCTTTTATTTGTTCTCTCTCCTTTGTCCACTCTTTTTGACCCAGCTGTTCACATTTACCTTAGTGCACACATGTGGCCCAGTTTCTCAACTGGGGTTGAGAAGAGTCCATAATCATAGGTTCATGCACCCAAGCTCATGCTCCAAAGTGCTTTGTACATTAACATGGTATCACATATGGGTCATGAAATCTGGGAGGAAAACAAAGCTGCAGGTGGTGGCTGCAGAGGCCTGTGGTGGGGAGGCAAAAAAGAGCCTAAGTAACTTCATTTTATTTTCTTTTCTTTTTTTTTTTTTTTTTTTTTTTTGAGACTAGGTCTCGCTATTTTTGCTCATGCAACCACAGCCTCTTGTTGCCCAGGGTACTACAGACTCAAGCAATCCCCAGCCTCAGCTTCCCAGGTAGCTGGGATTACAGGCACGCGCCACCACACCCAGCTATTTTTTTTTGGAACTAGGTCTCGCTAAGGGCCCCAGGTGGGACTCGAACCGCGATCCGTAAGCCCCGGCCGCTTCATAGGCTGAAGCTTACAGGCACGAGCCACCGTGCTCGGCGGTAACTTCAGTTTCCTTACACTGCCTATGACATAAAAGTATGTCTCCTTACTTACATAAACCAGTCTGTGTAGGGGATAGATACCATTCTTAACAAGGTTTATGAAAAATAAGTCTAGAATAGTCCTTGCCTCTATTCCCACCATTTAAAAACTTCACCAATATGCCATTTCCATGGTGTTTTCTCTCCCAGTGATGAGACATAGGAGAAAACTCTGGAGCAATTGCTCTGTACCTGATTTCAAGCTGAGGTGTTTCAAGCACCTTAGGAGGGAACTTGGTGAGAAGAGGCAGCTCCAAAGTGAACATAAAGGGTGGTCCCTCCAGGGAGCAGATAGAGGAAATCACCAGGACTGGTGCTGCCTGACCTTGGCCCTCACCATGCATGTATCAGCTACCTTGTTTTATATATATATATGTATACACATATACATATATAAAATAGCATTTATATTATGCATTACTTTTCCTAGATGTTTTTTGAACATTCTATGATAGAGGATTAGAGTTAAAAATTTGAAATGGAGATGTCACATGTCAAAAACTGAAAGTGTGGGGGTAGAAATAACTAAATTAATAGTAAAATCAGCTAAACAAATGAAAAATCCTTTAGGCACAAACGCTGTTGAAAATGTCTTTAGGCATAGACCAAAGGTGGACATAGAGAGATTGGGGGTCATCAGAGAAACAGGATCTTTACAAATTAACCCAGTGCTACCCTAAAAGTGATTGATTTAAATACAGTTAACAATTTAACAAAGGAAGGAACCCCACCCCCAAAGAAGAAAACTATATTAGAACAATTGTAAAGTGGCAAAAGGCAATTCTTCTTTCAAGACAACATTCCAATGACTACGCAGAGCTCTTTTTCTTCTTTCCTAATAGAGCTGTCCTTTAGAAATGTAACCTCTTCTTCTGTGTCTGTGCAAGTGTTTCTGTGTGCTACTGAAAGAGGAACTCTGAAGAAACTTTTTTCAGAGGCAACCAAAGACCCTGCTCACTGAACCCCACATCTCATCAAAATGGCATCATTATCCTTAAAATCTCCAAAATTAAACACACAGAACCAAGAACCCCAGGTGTCAACTACTCAAGTGCCAGGCACAGAGTCATGAAGCAAAGGAATAAAAATCTCCAGAGCTCTTCCCGTCAGTGTAGGGTCTATCATGGTTTCTGTGAGAAAGAGTCCTCAGTGGTTAAATATATTCAAAAGAATAATCTCATGATAGCTGAGTGTTTAGATAATAAAGTAGAATGTTAATGTTTTTAGTATTTCTCATGTAGAATATAGTATTTCCCCTACAAAACTAATATATTTGAATCAAACATTTATGAGTTTAAAATGTTTATTTTTTAAATTGATTGCACACACACACATACAGGACCCAAGGTTCTCCCACCACCCTGTCACCCTAATTTTACCCTCCCCTTCCCTTGCTCTATGCTTCAGTTCTCCTGACAGTTTGTTAATTTTAAGTTTTATTTGTCCCTTTGCTTGTTTTCTCTATATGCCACATATAAATGAGATGGTTCAGTATTTCTCTTTCTGCTAGCATGATTCCTTCTATGTCCATCAATGTTATCACAAATGCATCAAATTTGTGTTTTTTTGACTGCAGAATATTCCATTGTGTACATATACAAATTTCTGATATTCATCTGTTTTGGTGTATTTGGATTGTTTCCATATCCTGGTTATTGTAAATAGTGCTTCAATAAACATCTGAGTATAGGTGTTCTTTTGATTAGTGTTGTTGTATCATTTAGGTAGAGTCCCAGAAGTGGGACTGCTGAATCAAATGGTAGTTTCAGTAGTTTGTGGGTCCTCCACACAGCTTTCTATGGTGAGTTGGCCAGTTTGCATTCCCACCAGTAGTGTGAGAGTTCCTTTTCCTCTGTATCCATGCCAGCACTTGTCAATTTTCTGGTTTTTTGTTTGTTTTGTTATAGGCCATTTTTATAGGTGAAAGGTGATATCTCATTATTGTTTTGATTTACATTTCCCTCATTATAGGTAATGTTAAGCATTTTTCATGTGCCATTTCTAGATCTTTTTTTTGAGAAGTATCTTTTAAGCTCTTCCCTCCATTTTTTGATTGTTTTTTTTTTTTTTTTTTTTTTTTTTTTTTTTTTTTTTTTTTTTTTTTTTTTTTTTTTTTTTTTTTTTTTTTTTTTTTTTTTTTTTTTTTTTTTTTTTTTTTTTTTTTTTTTTTTTTTTTTTTTTTTTTTTTTTTTTTTTTTTTTTTTTTTTTTTTTTTTTTTTTTTTTTTTTTTTTTTTTTTTTGCTTTGTTTTTGTATAATTGCGTGAGTTTTTGTAGATCTTTGATATCAGACCCTTCTCAGTTGTGGAGAGCAAAATTTTTTTTTCATTTGTTTGGGTTTCTGTTTTGGTTATTGTCTCTTTTTCTGTATAGAAGCTTTTTAGTTTGTGTAGTCCCAGCTGCTTGCTTCCTTCCTTTTGTGTGTATAGATGTGTCCTATAGATGTTTTTGTGGTACAGGTTATGGAGTGTTTTGCCCATGTTAATTCTTTCTATCTTATGATTTTGAATTTTACATCCAGGTCTTTTATCCATTTTGAGCTGGTTTTTGTTTGTGGTGTAAGGGAGTAGTCTAGATTCATTCTTTTGCATTCAGCAGTTCAGTTTTCCCAGCGCCATTTGTTGAAGAGGCTATCCTGGTTCCAATGTATATGTATTTTGCCCCTTTATCATAGATTAGTTGATCATACAAGTGTGGCTTTATTTTTGGACTTTGAATTCTGTTCCATTGGTCTGTGCGTCTGTTTTTATTCCAGGACCATGCTGTCTTAATGATTATGGCTTTGTAGTAATAATTTAAAGTCTGGGAGTGTAATCCCTCCATTCTCTCTCCTTTTGGTCAGGTTGGCTTTGGCCATTCGAGGTTTAGATTAAAAGCACTTTTGAAATATCTTACAGAAATACTTGTGACAAATTTTATTTTAAATTTTAATAAAGAATCAGGGGTACCAATTTCTTGATTTTCCCCTAGGAGTAAAAATATTCATCCATAATTCCAGAAGCTTCCTTTCTGTATGTAACGACAGAAAGGCCTATAGCAGAGTAGAATTTTAGTTACTTCTCAGTAAGGCTCTAGCAATATCCTTAGGGGGATATTAGACAAAATTCACTCATGAACAGCCTATTTCCTACAAATTCCACAAGGTTCTGCAAAGACTATTAACTACTCATTTCTGCTTCTAGAGAATTCAGTGAGTCAACTCTTGGTAGATTTTCCAAGACTTATCCCAAAGGATTTATCCTCCTTGAAGTATTCCGTCTCTGTCTTCATAGCATTTTATGTGCTCACATTTCTTGGAAATTAAAGTCTCCACTAAGAAACGGAGTTAGATCTCTAAGCTGAAAAGCAGAGAAGTACAGAAAATGAATGTAAAGTTAAAGCAAACAAATTCCTAAAACATATAAATGTGTTGCTGCTGACCTCTGTCCATCTCTCACCTCTTGGTCCTTGCTTGCTTTTTCATTCCTTTCTGGAGATGGAGGTCCTGGGGCTCAGGGTTGGGCAGTGTCCCAAGAAGCCCCTGCAGAGCAGAGCCTGGGGGTTTCCATGGTGGTGCCTGCTGATATGAACTGAGGGTCCCCTAACTTGTTGCTTCCAGGGTACCAGGACCATGCTTGGTCAGAGTTGCAACATTTGATGCCTTTCTTGAACTCCTTGGAATCGCTTTTCAACATGATCCACTTTGTCAAGGTTTTCGTGCAGCAGTCTGCAATCTGGAACCAGCTGCCAGTCTCCTTCATAATATGCTCTTGGGACAGTTTGTTCTCAAAGGAACAGAGAGTGATTGCATGCTATCCATGCAAATGAGGTTACTGTACTTCCTTTCCTCAACTATGGAGGTAATAGGAGATACCTATTCATGTCTTAACATTTAGAGGTTTTGTTTCATACATTTAATTCCTGTTAGTTACTACCTGGTATATCTTCCTAAAATAATACTTTAAAGAGATGTTTTCTTACTCTGTACCCTTTAAACATTTTTTAAACTAAAGAGAACAGTTAAATATGGTAACAACAATCAGTAAATCTTAAAATCATTTTGTGAAGTGAAAGAAAGTGGTTGGCACAGACTACATATGCAAGGATTCCATTTATAAATAATGCCTAAAAGGAGTACATTTGCAGCAACAAGTAGAATAGCAGTATCTAAGGCCATGAGTGAGCAGATGAAAAAATGAGATGTTGGAAATGTTCTAAAACTGAATTCTGGTCAAGACTACACAATTCCATAACTCTACTAAACTCACTGAATTAAATTACACACTTAAACTTTTTAAAGGAATAATTTGAGTTTTTGCTTAGCTTTCTTATAACCAACATTTATCAAGATGGATAAAATTTGCTCTTTGAAGGTAGTCAAAATTCAGCTACAAATTGGTAAGTGTGGGAAGAACAGTGGCATACATTCCTTGGAGAGAGATTAATATATTAAGGCTTGGGTCCAAAGTATATATATTATTTCCTATTACTTAGGAAATAATTATTAAATGTCTCTATTTCTCTCTCTAATAATCCTTCATTCATTCCCAAAGGATTTAACTAAAAAGGGACACCTCATTAGCCTATCTTGATAGTTTCATTGTTGGAGGGTAACTGCCATTAACATAGCTGATGCCATACATTGATAATAATTAGGAAAAAGAAGCAGTTTCCCTGTTGCTTAAATTGTAAATTTCAAGAAGGATTTGCCAAGGTGTGGTACAAGCCTTCATTAGAATTCATAGTTTCCTTTCAGAAGGATAGAAAGGGAAGAGGAAGGAAAACAAGTTTTTTTTTTTTTTTTTTTTTGTAATGTGCAATGATTGAAAAGAGTCCCTCCAAAAAGGAATGGGAAAACAAGGCAAAAAGGAGATAAAAAGGGCTTAGAAGAAGGAGGAGGGACTCAGCCATTTTTAGAGGATGAGAGCCTGGCCACATGGCTGAGGTGGCCTGGGCCTGTGACCTTGGCCCAGGTTGGTGAATTCATGGCCTTAACATGCATAAACTGAGTGTGTGTGTGCTGAAGGAGTCAAAAAAGAGTTTGGAGATTTGAACTTCGTGTTAGAGCTTGTCATATCTAGTTTGACTCAGAGGCTTTTGGAGAGGCCATGAGCTAGGCCTGAATAAATTGACTTTATGTTCGTTCCTGTATCTTGGAGGTTTTCTACTGCCTAAAGTTGTTGAAAGAACCCTGAAAGAGAAAAAGAAGAACATCACATCTTTGACCACATTTGGAGAAAAAATATATGCCTAAGTAGAAAAAGAGGAATGCCCTGCGTTTTCAACATGTGCTGATGAACTCAGATTAATTGGATGTTGTGGTGAGGTAACCAGGGACTAAGGAAAGTTTTGGACAATGGTGGGGTAACTTGTTTCTTTAATGTTTATTTTGCAGCACATGCAATGGGGTAAATGGAATTTTTTTATATGCTTATCTTGTATTAAATATTTAGGTAATCACTTGCTTACTCAGTAATGGTTTGACAACTTTAAGAGTTTTATCTGACTTTGGAACTACCTAGCAAGAGCTGCAGGCAGTTAAGGAACACTTAAAGAGGTAGATTTAAAGCTTTTTTCTCCTGGGGGGGGGGGGGAAGGATTGTGGAGGGCAAACAGAAGGTATTTGAATGACAAAGGTAACCAGTGTGTGGTAGCTTAAGGGCTCATAAGGGTTTTTGCCAGTTTTTAGCAGATAAATGGTAAAGGTTTTTCTCTGATATAAGAAAAGCTGGCAATAGGATTTTTAGGAAAAAACATGCCCCTCCCCCCCTTTCAACATTATCTCTAATTATGACAATTGTCGTATCTGTGACAGACAGAAATATGAAAGCACACATAAGCCAATACATTTGTGCTTAGGCACTCTCAAGTTTCCTCCACGTTTTTGAATTTGTTAATGTTAATATCAACAGGTGAAAACTGGACCAGTCAGTACAAGTGAGAGGTTGCATTTCTATCTCAGAAGCTAGCAATGTTTTCATCTCATCTGAATTTGAAAGCATTTAGTTGAGATCTGTATGCTAGTTGTCTGATCCCTGAGGACACCTGAGTTTGAAAGGTGATGAAGTTTGTAAACTTTGAGGATCTATTCATAGCATATTATTGAAATTAAAATTAGATTACAGCAAGAGTTAAAACTAGACTACAGCATATCTTGTGTTAGGTGCTTGTTTTAAGAACTTCATCTACTATTAGCAAGAAATTAGCAGTATTTCAAGTTCTAGGATATATATATATAGTCTTTTAAAATAATGAAAATTCACAAACACACTAATAAACAGGTGAAGCAAATGCATCTATGATGTCCATATAAAACACTGTTGAAATTTTCATAAATGAAAAGCTAAAAACACCAGATTCAGATGTTGTAGTCAATGTAGAGACTGATGTTATATGAAATATAGATATCAGCTATTTTTGTGTCGAAATTTATAAAACATGTTGAATTTATGTATATATATACAATACCTTATTATGTCTTAAGATAAATAGTACACTGATATCTTTTAAGATAATAGTGTGCTAACAGGCATTAAAGTAAATGACACTTGCCACAATTACAGATTTCTATCTGGGTTTTCTTATTTGGAGTCTATTTACCAGTGTAGGATATGTACATTTGAGGGCAAATTTACCCACTTGGTCAGTGGATCAGTCTATACTTCACACCCTATTTGGTATACAGAAGCATTCATTACAAGAGAGGTCAGACCACAGGTCCAGTTAGCTGATTCATATTCCCTCTCATCCTCTATTAATAATACTGGAATATTGCACAAAGAATGTTTGACAGATCTTGGGGTAACTGCTGAAATACCTATTCAACAGTAGATTATATCATTGTTTATAGATTGAAAATATTTGTTCCACTCATGTACAACAATTCAACTTGCTTGTGAAAATGTAATTTGAGATTTTTAAGCCTGAACCAGGCACCTGAAAAGATGATTTAAGTGTATACAGTGTTTGAAAATAACACTGACAATCATTCAGATTGAAGCAAGTGCAGACAGGCTTGAAGGCAGCATAAAATTGGAAAAACCTCATGAGAGAAATTGCCTGGTTATTGGGATTAGTAGCTAGTGAGAAGACACAGTGATTTCTAATGAGGTTGAATTTGATGTTAGTGATGCCACAGAGTCTTCTAGGTACACAGGTGAGTATATTTGAGTATAAATTATAAAATCGACTGGGATATATTGAATTTGGGAATTTTGTGTAACAACCACATGGGCAACTTGTTATTTCTCTGAATTTTGCTGCTTGTTAAAACTTTTACTCAAACTATAGAAAAGGGGGGGTAATGAAAGGCATGAAAATGCCCATTGGCACTTGTAGTAAATACAAACTGTTTAGGACCTAGCATTCACCCCCAATCTAAAACCAATGTCCTGGTTTGCTTCTGCAGATAATATATAACACAATGGATATTTTTGGTACGCAAACTATTTTACAGGTAGGCTACCACCAATAACATAACATTAATACAGCATTACCCCTTTGAGGTTAAAGAGTGTGTTAATCTTTAGAGTAAATTTAGTCTTCACTTGAGCAGCTTGGAAGGTGTTGAGCTGTTTTTAAAACTAGTGAAATAGGGCAATCAGGAAAGACTTTTTAACTTTAACTGAACACAACATACAGGCCTGCTTCTCTTTACGAAGCAGGCTTAAAACAGTTTACATTAGCAATTGCTTTTACCTTTAACTAGATACACCTATGCCTGCTTCTCTTTTTAGGAAGCAGGCTACAAACTGTTTATTAGTATTTTTACTGATGACCTTTACCATTGATCTGCAAAAGCCAGCTACCAGCTTCTCGGCTCCCAGCTCCAAAAACTGCAGAAAAGAAAAACTTAGAAGCACAGTTTAAACTTTACACTAGCTTGTCTTAACTTAGCCTCTTTTAAACTTGTGAGTTTTTTTTTTTTTTTTTACTGTCCCCAGCCTTCTCAACCAAAATACCAAGTTAAAGCAAGACTATCAGTGCAGACTAATTTATTTTTAGTAATTTTTTAATTACTACAGCAGAAACAAGTAAGTAAAACTCTGATTACTTTAACATTGTCTAAAACCTTTTTTAGCATTGTTCAAAGTCTTTTTCCAGATTGCCCAAAAATCCTCAGTCTCTCAGTCCCGATCATCTCACCAATGTCTAGTCAGAGTTTATCTTCAGATGCTGAAAGACAACTTCCTTTGGCTGCTTCTTTGGCGTGCTCCTCCTTGTCTTCTATGCTGTCTTCTCCTTGTCCTCCAGGTCATTGAAGGAACTTTATGGTACCAGATCCAGCCAAGTTTACTTTCTTTTTAGGCCTAACTTTTGCACGGCCTCTCGCAGACACAAGTTAAACCCAGCAAAACAAACTCCAATATGGAGTTTAAATCTGCAAACTTCTTAACTGCATTTAGCATACATGCTGCCAGCCTGGGTCAGCCAAAGGCTCTAGGCTCCCAGGCCTTGGCCACACATGGCCAAGCTCACATGGCTCACATCACACCCTACAAAATGGCCGATTCCAATCTTTCCTTCATTGAATCTCTCTCTCTATCGGATCTCCATATTGGAATCCCTCTGTTTGTTTCCACACCCTTTATATACCATGATTTCCAGCCTTTTAGGAACAGCACCTAGACCATTTTACTTTTCCTTTCCCCTTGCATCTTTTTAAAAAAATTTTTTAAAATAAGGCCATTTTCACATTTTAGCATACCTTTTTTGAAATCTGCAATCTTATACAGAAAACAGTGGGGGGGGGGGAGTAGCACCCTCTATCACTAGCAAGAAGAAATTAGTTACTTTGACTATACTGGGAAATTCCAGTCTTATGGGACAGTTGGGATTCTAAAAGTAGACCACACAGGAGACCAAAAGAGCAGGTGCAAGTAAGAGAAAAAGCCAGTCTCCATTCCAGCAAGAGCTCTTCGTTTTAGACCCACAAAGACTCTCAGTGTCTTAGTGGCTAAGAAACACTTAGCGTATGTACTAACTTATTTAGCTCATAATAATCAGAGATGTTGTCCTGCCTGACAAAGAAACAGAAGACAAAGGGACAAACTATTGTGTCCAAGTCCACGTGACAGTATAAGCAGTTGGATCAAAACTTGTCCCTCTATGATTCTGCCCACAGCACTATACTTCTTAAATATGTGAAGGAAGTAGGAACTTGTGAACACATTTAATGTTGATGTAAAAGTTTTGGATTAACTCTGATATAAAAGTCTGGAGATGAAATTGCATCAGCAGAAACTCTATCTGCACATATTACCCAGTGATTTCTATTTAATGACTTTTCATATTTACTAAACATTAATTTACTAGATAAAATGGTGTGATTTGCTCTTTTGAAAATTTAGTGTTGTGGTCAAGCTTTGTGTTGGCCAGCTATTCACCACAGGTTAAATCACTTAAGTGCCATTTGAGCCAATTTAACCCATTTAAGCAGATAAGCAAAGGTTTTACCTTACAGCTTCACGGATTAAATAAGATAAGGCAATAAAGAACTTTCTGTATGAGCATTAGCTGTCACTGTCTTTGTAAAAAATAAGAAAACTAAAATTTCAAAGACTGACTGAAAACCCTGGCAACAGATCGTTTTACTCACCAGCGGTTCCTCTCCAAGTCTCCTCTATCACTAAGTACTCCTCATACTACAAAAAGTTACGAAAAGATGAGTGAAGTATTTTCTCTCAACAAATCTTTGAGTGCATACGTCGGTAAGAAAAACTTTCTATCAGGAACACAAGAAAAACTAAAACCGTTAGCCGTCTGGAAAAGGTAAATTTAAATATTGCTGAAGGGGAGGAGAAACCACAGCCAACACACGAGTGCGAGACTCGGCGTGATGGCATCAGAAATATGCCCGCGTCCCAGGCGCTTATTATTTACGAGGAGAGGAATAAAGAGTTAAGTTCCGTTCTGCGGTCTCCAGGCATAGTCGGGAGGTAACCTCTCCTTTCCCGGAGAGACTGTGGGCCAACAAGATGGTCATGAGGATGTCACCTCCGAACCGCTCAGCCGGTACTGAAACACCCATGCCACAACTCCGCGCGCAAAAATAACATCGCGAGAACCTTGCCTCGTCTCGTCCCGCCCCCGCCCCGCCCCGCCCCGCCCCGCCTCCATTCTGACGTGTCTCTGAGGTGGGAGTAGCCTCTCTTCTCGCGATATTTCCGGGGAAATGAGAACACCGATGGCCCGGGTTTCTGTGAAACATGGCGGTCGGCTGGGACCGTAACACCAGGTAAAACACTGAGACTTCGTCGGACGCTGACCCCCGGTTGTCTCGGGGCTGTCTAGGGCGCGGTTGTGGTCGAAGGGTTGAGAGTCTGCACGACGGTGGCCCCGGGCCTTGTCGCCCACCTCAAGAGCCTCTCCCCTTCCTGGGGGCGTCCCTAGCTGGACCCTCGGCGGCTTGGTGCCGCGGAGCCCCCTCGCCCGGCCCAGGGGCTAGGTTCACAGGAGTCCTGGCGCTGCCCTGACGGTGGCCGCCCCTGCCCTGGCTGCCCCTGGGCGGCGCCCCTTTTCGTGGCCATGAGGTCCCGCCTGGGGAAAACCAACCCAGTCCCCTGGAGTCCGGTTCCCCTCCCGGAGCCCCGTCCCCATTCAGACAGATGCCACCTTTTTGACCGCATGGTGCTCTGCCTTTTTAGGAAAGACCGAGGTCTTGGCCTCTTCTCGAAGGGGAGTTTAGCACGCGTGTCTTGGGAACCTGAGAAAAGGGGCAGGGCTGAGCGCGATGCTATAAGGCGGACAGGTGCTAGTGTCACTACTTTACTTAAAACCTCCAAGGTTTCCAAAACCCTGGGGTGATACAGGTCACCTCTTGGGAGAGAGTAAACTGGATTGTCGTTAGTCTGTAGAGTCCATAGGTTGTGATTTGGGAACACGTTTAAACAACTTTTATCTTTTGGATTTAGTGCCCTCGAGACTTAACTCAAAGTTATATAACATCTGTCCAAATGTTGCGAGACTAGCTTTCAAAGGCAATTAAAGATGCAATGAAAACAAGTATTTTTTTTTTTTTATTCGTTTGATTGTACTGAAGTACTTCACAGGTTATTGCATAGCCTGATACATTGAACTCTAGTTTACAGCCATCGTAAAGAAAATGAATCAGGCCTGTGCACTTAATTTGGTGATTGATATCCCTAAACAGATGCAGTTTTCTTAGAGGGAAAGCATGAAAAAAATTTCACTTTTTTTTTTTTGCAGGATGGGCAGAAGAGGAAAAAAGATTTGTTTCTTTTGTATATATAGCTTTATTTAATACACAATACATTTGTGATCACTTCAGGGTGCCAGTTATAAAGTATATCAGACTTGAAAGAACTCTGTGAGAAAATCAGTCTTAGTTTCTTAACAGAGAATTGTGAAAAACTAAATTGATTTTCTTGGATGGAGTTGGTGGTTTAAATGGAAAAATAAAACTTATTTAAAAAAAAATTACTTCTAGGTAGTCCATACCTACTACAAATACTATTTAACAGTTTTTCAATCTGTGTTCTGATTCTGTGTCTTGTCGTAATGAACAAATGAACCTCTTAGTGCCTTAGTTTTATCTACAAAATGGGAATAATAATTATAATACCTAGGTTATAAAGTGGTTGGTGATTATTAAATCATTTAAAACATGCTTAACACTTAGCAACATTAATTTTCATGATGAGATAGTACTTGTTGTTTTGTTTTCTAATTTATGTTCCTTGTCATGAAAATCAAAATATACCGTGAAAAAGGCATTTTTGAACAGTTTTTCTTTTTGATTTCCAAATTGACCTTCATTCTATGCCTTTTAAGTTCTATCTTCCAGTTGCTTGCTTCCTTAACCTGTTACCCTCTGAACAAAACAACCCTCCCCCCCTTCCCCCACTCACTTACCCTTCTATTTTTCTAGCTAGTGCATTTTTGTTCTCCCAGCTAGTACACTGGTTAACCCATTGTTGCTGTTTGGGGACATTTGTTCTTTTGTGAATATATTTTGCTTGTCTCTGACTTGTGACCCTGTGTCTTTGCTTATAGGTCTTTGATTTTCAGAATTTTAATTGAGAGGTTCCTGTAGTTGAGCAATTATTAGTCCTTGCTTCACATCACCAAGAGGCACATCCATACTCTGTTTTATCACTCCACAGTGTCATCCATTTAGACTCAAAGCATGTGTGTATTGTGTATAGCTGTGTTGTGTGTATGTAGGCACTTATTAGCTGTGACAGATTTGTAAGAACCCCAACTTCTAGGAATCCTCTACTATGATTTTATTTTAAAAAGGAGGGAGGGGAAATAATGATTATCTCACAGTTTTTAATAGGACTAGAAGTGAATCATTTAATAAATGTCTACTTTAATTCTCAAAAGAAATGCCAGGATTTGTTAATATTTGAGATTTATATTAAAGTAGTGGAGGAAAATGAGAGCATGTTTGAGATTAGTTAATATAATGAATAGACTGAGAATAATACAGATAAATGAGAAAGTTAGGAGGGACTGGAGTGGTGGCTGCAGAACAGTATGGAAGATCCTCCTAACGCTGTGAAGCAGGGACAAATATATCCTCTTCAAAGAGGAGCTTAGTAACCTCTTGATAAAAGTGAACAGAATGAAAGAACTATAACCAACATGTGAGGAAATATTAGGGATTTGTGACCCTAAAAGCGAGGAAAATACGCTAACCGGGTGAGAGGATTGAAACTGATTTAGACTGCAGTAAGACTCTGGAGGGATGGCAAGGTAGGGGTTTACACATTAGTTCAGAGGGTACCTGTTTAAGAAAATGAGCAATTGGAAGATAAGAGTTTAAGGACATTTTAAGCACATAGAAGGAAGATCAGTTTTGGGGTTTCTGTCTAGGACCTAACTCAAGTTTTTCTGATCTCAAAACATTGATATATATATATTTTTTTAATTTCACTTCCAAATAAATCTTTTTTTTTTCTTTGATAGCTAAGTAAAAGTTTATTAGGTTCATTTGAATTATATTAGGGCGGCAGTTTTTAAAATGAAATGTTTAACTCTTAAAAGAAGTCTGATGTTTAAAGTAAAAATAAGTACTTTTATGAGTTTTTATAAAGTGAAACAAATTATTTTCAACAGAAAGTCTTATTGTATTCTTCAATATGATCAAATAATTTAAATTGCAGGTAAGTTGTAATTTCACTTTTCATTTCTGAGGTGTAGACATGATGTGGATGATAATTGTTTCCTTTCTCATTCCATTTGTTGGTATCTATTAGTTTCATAAGATTGCTGTAACTTCATAAGATTGCTGTGCACTGTATATCTGGAAACTGGATATTTATTCATTCAGCATTGTGGAGGTGAGCAGTCTAAAATCAGGATTGGCAACCCCTTGCTTGCACTTCTGGCATCAAAGCAATCCTTGGAGCACCTTGGTTTGCAAATGAGCCACTGACATCAAGTGGCATTCTCTCTTGTGTATCTTCTCATGAACTTTTAAAAACACTACTCACTGAGTTTTGGGTTTAGGATTTTTTTTTTTTTTTTGAGTCTAGGTCTCGCTATTTTTGCCCGTGGAACCACAGGCTCACGTTGCCCGGGGTACCATAAACTCAAGCAATCCCCATCCTCAGCTTCCAAGGTAGCTGGGATTACAGGCACACACTACCACACCCAGCTATTTTTTTTGGAACTAGGTCTCGCTACGGGCCCCAGGCGGGACTCGAACCGCGATCCCTAGCCCTGGCTGCTTCATAGGCTGAAGCTTACAGGCACGAGCCACCTGCCCGGCCTTGAGTGTATCATTTTGGGAAATAGAGTTCAACCCTAAACATGGGTCATTGTATTAACCAATTAAATAGTTCTGTTGTTGCCAGTGTACATTAAAAATAGAAGTTAATTTTTAAAATGTAACAGCAGTTAAATTACCTCCATTTTTGTCAGAAAAATAACTACATTAAACAGACTATACAATAAAATGTTCTTTATTTTAATTTGAGGAAAATGATAGTCTCAGTATACTAAGATTGAGTATTGCTAATGCCTGTCTCTTCCAGCATGAAATACAATTTCTTCGTATGTAGTTTTCCAAAGTATTACCAATGACTCTGGGGTGGGGTGGAGGGGTGTGTGTGTGTGTTTTGATTGATTTGTATTTTAATGTAGGATTTTAGGAGAGAAATCAAAGGAAACAAATATACTGGGGATTGTCAAAGTATGAATAGCAGCACCAGTCACTCCTCCTTTGGTCAAGTTTGGTTAATTTTAATTCTTTTTGATTAAACTTAATTCTTTTTGATGCAGTCTTGACAGCTTTCTGTGTGACCCTGGAAGCATTGCTTGATTACTCTTTGCTTTAGTTTCCTTAACTGTCAATGAGAGTAGAAATAGTATCTGCTCCGTAGTCATATAGCAAATTGAATCAGTAAATGCATAAAGTACTTGAATGGTATCTAGCACACATTATGAAAACAAGCTGTAATTTTATGTAAATATGTGTTAACTCTGATTAGAAGAGGATTAGATGAGAAAGGAAGAGGTGATTGAGAAATCATTATAAAATGTGCTGTTTCTTTACCTTATGAGGTTCAGAAATCAAGCGAGAATTGGAAAGGAATTGCCAAAGTAGAACATCAGGTTTCATAAAAAAAAAAAAAAAAAAAGCAGATAAAAAGATGGCTTATAGAAAAGCTCAAAGCTACTGGATAACTTGTTCTCATCAGAACAGTGACTCTCAGAATAAAATGACAAGTATTAGGGATGGAATGCGTTTTGAAGTTAGTGAACTTAAAGGAATGGGAGGAACAGAGTAGCAGGTTGGCAGGGTGTTCCATTCTAGAGTAGTCTTATGGCAAATAGAAGTGGGAGAAATGGTTGGGGAGGTGGTCAATGGCATGTGTCCTCTAGATTTTTGAGAGAAGTGCTGAATAGGCTCTAAGAATTGTTAAATGACTTATAAAACCAACTCACTGTCTTCATTTTACATGAAAGTTAAAGTTTCTATAAATATTATGAAACCATAAAAATTGTAAGAAATAAAGTTCATTATTCTTATTTGCTTAGTAATTCTGTACATACTGTGTGCCAACCATTGTAGATGCTAAAGATACTCTAGTGAACAAAACACAATAGTTCTTTTCCTTGACAGTCTTAATGTTTTTGTGTTGACAGTTATTGACAGTTTGTTTTGATTCGAATGCTATGCTACCCTTCTCTCCCTTTTTAGCTGGTGTTTCCCACTTTCCTCCTTTCCTTCCACCCATAAATATTAGGAAAACCTGATTTTCAAGGTTTTGTAAATTATGTTGGGATAGGTTTTGAATTCTTTAAAAATAGTGGATAGCTATTTAGAGATTTTAAGAGAAAAGTTGTATGATCACTTTTATGTATTAGAACATAATAATTTTTATGTATTAATACATAATAACTATTTATTATGTACTGATTGAGGTATGGAAAGTGAATCAAAAGATTGAGCCTGGAGGTTGTTTAAAGCAATGCGAAGATGATTATGGCAGCAAGGACAGGATCCTGATAAGTAAGGACAAAGGTTCTCAGTGGACCTAGAAAAGAGAAGACAGATTTGAGTGATGATACATAGTATCATCATCAAGATCAGGCACAGATGGAGAAACAGGTTTGGTGGGTATTGAGTACTGGGAACACCAGTGAAAATGTAACAGAAGGCAGGAAGTTGTGCTTGTCTTCTCAAAGGTTTGTGCTGGGCATCAAGATTTGATGGACAATAAAGGGATGGGAAATCACTTGGGCATATGGTGGAGGAGGACCTCTTGCACAATCTAAAAGAACACTGAAAAAGGTAAGGCTCAATAACCAGGGGTGTAGTGTCAGTAAGGCCAGGTGAGAGACTGCCTGAAGAGAGGGAAAAATAATAAACAGCTCATTTCTCAGAAGCAAAATGAGATAAGGAATAAGGATACAACAAAGTGTCTGATGGACTGAGTACTAACCAACTTGTTAGTGATCTCGCTTCTTGCTGACTTAGCTAAGAAGTGAGCCTTGGTGAGACTAGCTGCATGAGTGGAGGAGGTTGATTCATTCCTTTTAAGTGTGGTTATGGGTTACATTCAGAGACCTGTCTGTAGTTGGAGAATGACTTGAGTTTAGAGTTTTGTTTTAAAGATAAGAGGCATGAGCATATTTAATATTTAACTCCAATAGGAAAGAATGAGTAGAAGTTGGAAAACTGAAGAAGGATCAATCTGCAGTTACCACTTAGCAGGTACAAAAAATGAATTTCTCTACTTCCTGTGTTGCATAACTGTTAGGAGCATGTCTTAGGTGTAACAAATGTACAGAAGCCTCATTTTCACTTAAGAATTCCAATCTTTTAACTCTCAAGGGAATCAGAAACTGTTTTTTTTTTTTTTTTGGTCTAGATGCTCTTTTCTTTCTTTTAAAGACTAACCATATGCATAGAAGCAAAATTATAATCTGACTATAAACTTTCTGAGCATAGAATCAACCAAGGAATTAGTGGATGCTTTGGAAAATGAAATCAACCGCTAGATGCCTCCCATTTCCTTTTAGAGCATAGCCCCTGTGCTGATCAGCAGTATACTGGGCAGGACCTGCTCTCTTGGGCAGTGCTCTTGTGACTGCCAGTTTTGATTTCGTTCATCCTCTTCTCTATGCAAATGGCTTTTCTGTGTCAGCACCTGTGGGTTTCAGACAACTCTTTCTGCTTTCTTCTAGTGACAGTCAGTTTCTTTTAGCAACTTCTATGACCATTTGATTTATTATGCTATAAGTGTTGCTTATATTAGTGCAGCTGATTCTGGCAATACTTTGTAGATCAGCCTTATAAAAATTATATAAATATCATTTGTATGGCTTTGCAGCACATTTAAATGTAATTGCCCACTGACTGGAAAGAAAGCCAGCAGTTGATTTTAAAATATAATTATTGTAAAAATACATAATTTGGAAAGCGTAAGGTTTTGTGACAAGAATAGTAAAAAATACTCTCATGATCTATTTTGACATTTATATGTATAAACTTAGAATTTATTTCTTGTGTATCTTTCCCATAAAACTGACCCACACATCTCCAGGTCTTTCATTTTTAAATGTGTTATGCGCATTTTCTTGAGTCATTAAATATTGTTTAGGATTTTCAGTGCTTATGTAGACTCAGATCTTTTAATTCATATTTTTTATAGGAGTTTCTAACTTAAGTATTTAAAAGTAACAATGGAAATAACCTTATAATCAAATTCTTGGGCACAATCCTGATTGTTGCCAGAGAATGTATTCCTAAAAGAGGAATTAATCTAAGAGCAGTGGCAAATATTTATATCCTTGTTAGTAGTGTGTGACCATGCTTATTTTAGTTCATTGCCATCCATAAGAATGTGCCATTTTTGTATATATTAGCTAAATCAATGGAAAATGTATTCCTTTTTTTAATTTATGTGTTTAAAATATTGTACTTTTGATTATAATTGACTTTTTTGTTATTTAATATTTCTATATATGTAAATTGGTAGTTTGAATAAGTGATGTTTCTTTTCTCAAGGGGGCATAAGAATGTTGAGTTGTCCCAAGGACATGTTTGTTAGTTATCTAAAATTAAAAGAAATATTTGTTCAATCTTCTTCGATTCATTTATTTACCATTAAATTCTTAGCATGACTATATGAAGGAATAAGAAGGGTTTCCTGAAGATGAGGCGATTGAATCGGAAAAAGACCTTAAGTTTGGTGAAAGAGTTGGATGCCTTTCCAAAGGTTCCTGATAGCTATGTGGAAACCTCAGCCAGTGGGGGTACAGGTGGGTATCCTTTCCCACAAGCACTTTTCTAGATGCAGTTTCTGAGAGATCCTGTCTACAGTGTGGATGAGAACTCAGCAGTGACATATGCAGCAGTTTTGCAACTGACCTGTCCTCATGTCACAGGTTCACTCCGGTTGTTTCTCTTCTCTGGGATATCTAACCTGGGATATTCTATGTATTTAACAGTGCTGGGACTTTCTATGTATTTAACAGTGCTGACTGAACAAACTTAATCTAATTTTACCAATTTGATGCTCTTCAGTAATGTGTAATTATGTCAACAAAATTATGGTATCTAAATAGAATTGAACTTGGAAGAAGCTATTTAATGATGTTGGATCTGCCTCAGTTCTATTTTGGTTAAAAACGGTCAGTTCAGACATTATAATATAACTCATTTCATTTTACTGAAGAGAGGTAGCGTGAGGTAGTAATAAAAGCTTAGACTTTGAAACTAGACTGTCAGAACTTAAACCTCTACCTTTCCCCAGTTAAATGAATACGAGGAATTTACTCAATCTGTCTATACCTTAGTTTCTTCCAGGAAATGGGAATAATAGTATTCTTTACCTAGTAGGTTGCTAATACAGATGTTAATATTTATGAAATGCTAGAAAAGTATTTTGATACAGGTAGATATGTTTGTTAAATATAAACAATGTGGCTTTTAGCAGTATTTACTGTTTCTCTATGAAGAACTAATTAATTAGTATATTTACAAAAAATTGACATTTCATTTGGTAAAATATGTTACTCACTACTTCTAATTGCTAGGATTAAATTTTGTTAATGAAAATTCTATATTTTCGGTACACTATGCATTTTAATGTTTTTTTGGTCATGATAGATAGTAGTTCTTTTTTCCACTTTGTTTACTTGCTTTTATAAATGAATTAATAATGATATAAATGGGCTGGATATTGCAAAGCTGATGTGAATTTTATTATAGATTTGGAGAGGTGTTTTGAGAGCCACACATTGTGGCTTCTCAGGATGTAAGGCTTTATTTAGACTGGTTTTGGTTTTTGTCTGTTCAAGTGGGCTATAAGCTTGGATGAATTTTTATTTTGAAGAGCCTATTGAAGTTTGTGTTGTTAAACTTATGTTACTTTCTTCATTTATGATGCCTATGACACTATAAGAAACTAAATTTTTGTAAAGTTTTTGCAAGTCTATTGGGAGATTCCCTTATAATGAGGAAATAAAAGCCTTTCTCATAGTACATATGCTTGTGTCATGTTTGTGTTCATTAGATCGTCATTTTTGAGCTGTTTTAGGAAAAAGCCTTTTAAGATTCAAATGGATATAAGGGAATTCTTTGCTAATCTTAGACTTACTACATATAAGATTAATAAATTAATATTAAATAGCTTGAAATAGTTTCTGCTTGTTTGTTTTGAATTGTTACCTTTGAATTATTTTAATTCTATTTTTTTTCCTTTGTTGGATTTCTCAGTTTCTCTAATAGCATTTACCACTATGGCTTTATTAACCATAATGGAATTTTCAGTATATCAAGACACATGGATGAAGTATGAATATGAAGTAGACAAAGACTTTTCTAGGTAACTATTTTTTTCTTCTTGAAAGACTTATGGATCAAAATTGTTTTTAAAAAGCATCTTTTTATAAAAGGTCTAACATTATATTTGATTAATGTTAGTGTTGAAATATTCCTCAAAGTTTTTCATTAATTGGATGAAATATCTTAGAATCTTTCAAATGCTCAATTCTAAAAGAGAAGGTTTCTGATAAACTTGTTTAAAAACTTTAGGAGAACATATTTTCCCTTAAATGGTGGAAATTGTTTAATATTTTATAACTGTTTCAACTTTAGATCTTCTAATACCTTATTGAGGTGGGCATACATTTATAACTTGATTTTATAGATTATATCTAAACTAAATTTTAGTGTAAATATATAAAAAATATATTCATAAAGAAGTCAATATATTTTACTTACATATATCTGTTTCTTATTCATTGACCAAAGTTAATTGATTTATAATATTAACATTGCATTATGTAGGGAGACTAATATCCTTTCTCAATTCCAGTGCCATGACTTCCACTCTGTAGCTATATGACTTAGGGAAGTTAGTAAGTTTGTCTCTGCATGTGCTTAAGTTTCCCTTTTTGTACAGTGAGAGGCTAATAGTACCTTTCTCGTGAGAATTAACCAGTCAACATTTAGAAACTGCCCATTGACCTTAGGCAGGCCACATAACTTGCTTTTTTGGGGGCCTCAGTTTATTCATCTATAATGACTTTTTATTTTCTTTCCTTTTTTTTTTTTTTTTTTTTTTTGAGAGTATGTCTTGTTATGTTGCCCAGGGTAGTACTGATCCCAGGATCGTGCGATCCCCAAGTAGCCTCCAAGTAGCTGGGATTACAGGTGTGCGCCACCATGCCTGACTTTATAATGACTTTTTCTTTACCTCATTACTTTTAAGAGACTTACTGTTTTTCTTATGTCGTATATTTTTAGTGCCAGTGGAACAGTTTTTATGTTTTCCAAATGCTGGCTTACTGGTTCATCACTTAACCAGTAGCCTGTATACTTGGCCTTATCCTTTGGTTCTTATGGCATCTCCTGGCTCTAGTTCCCGGGTTATTTGGGGGTCAGTTTGAGCTATGTACAATTAAGATTTTACAACACTCTTAAAATTTGTATTTTTTTGTGAAACCAGGTGAAAATCATCAGATGGAAAAAGTTTTCATAGAAAACATATGACAGGATTGATTTTGATTCTTACTGTTTAATTTATGGTGGTTTTTAATTCCATTTCAATTTGAAATGGATTTAATTCCAAATCTGAAAATTGATTTGATTGGAACTGATCAGTGAAATATAAAGCAGTGGTTGAACCTCTTTTGAAAGCTGTGCAAAAATAAGCATTGAATGTAGCTTTCCAGCAATTTGGTTGCTCTTACGCTGGGTCACACAGACTTCCATATTCTACTTTAGTGTTTCAGAGCCTTTTTTGAGACTAGGTCTTGCTATTTTTACCTGTGGAACTGCAGGCTCACGTTGCTGGGGTACCACAGAGTCAAGCGATCTCCAGCCTCAGCTTCCCAGGTAGCTGGGATTACAGGCATGTGCCACCACACCCAGCTGTTTTTTTGGGGGAACTAGGTCTTGCTATGTTGCCCCGGGCGGGACTCGAACCGCTATCTCCAGACCTAGCTGTGACTCCATAAGCTGTCGCTTACAGGCATGTGCCACCGTGCCTGGCTTTGCTTCAGAGATCTTAAAAGACCAGGTGTTTACAGTACCCTAAGCTAAATATCAGTAACTTTTGTAAAACTATTTACAAAACTGTAAAAAAACTGAACATTAAAGTCCACATAAGGAATAGGATGATCATAATAGCAAGGCATCCAACATTTATTTGATAAAAGACCTGCAATTCTGAACTTCTGATTTTGAAAGTTTACATTCATAAAGGAATTCTATATAAGGCTTGTATAAAGATTAAGACCTTTTTTTGAGTTGCTCATAGTTACTCTTATATTTCTTCCATTTCCAAAGGATATTATTGAATTAAACTGAAGTTACATACTCTTTTAGAATAATTGCAAACTAGAATTTTACTTTTGAAATGTTTTTATTTGACCATAAGAAGTGTGATCCAAGTGTGTTGTCTGTTTTCTTGAAATGCAGGTTTTTCCTGCAGCACTGATATTTTGTTGTTGATTCATTTGTAGTTATTAATGTTTACTTTCTGTCTTTTTAGTAAGTTGAGAATCAACATAGATATCACTGTTGCCATGAAGTGTCAGTGTAAGTAGCCTTCATCTTGACCCCATTTATGACATAAGTTCCAAAAACATGCCATAAAAATAAGTGCACAGGTTGTGTTGTAACTATATTTTTCTTTTTAAAAGTATTATTTTGTGTTATTTAATGATGCAGGTTGTTTTCCCCTCTCACTGAGTATTCTGTAAACTCCATTAGTGTAATTACAGTACAAGAAAAATCAAAGGAAAGTGTTTTGAGTTAGGATTCTAGTTGCAATTCAGTTTTTATAACCATACTTTACAAATAGATCCTGTTTTGCTTACTTTACTGCCCTTTGCATTTACTCTTCTATATTAAAATAAAAAATATTTATAAATAAAATGCAGATCCAAGTGTGATGAATTACCCTTGTTATTTTTCAGTGCCATCACTTGGTTTATATCCATAGTGGTGGAGAGATGTTTATACTCCAGTATTTGAATAGTACTGCTTAAGAAAATGAGGATGCTTTTGCATGAAAGATGTTAGTAATTATTTAAAATAACTACTTAAAATGTAACAACCAGGAGGTGGGTGGGTACTTCAGACAAGTTTTTTTAAAGTTTGAAATCATTTTACCCAACAAAGTTGATAATTTCTGAAAGACTTTAATTCAGAACTACCTTAAATCACTTTTCCATTTGTTTGTTTGTTTATTTTGAGACTAGGTCTCATTATGTTGCCTGGGTAGTCCCCATCCTGTGGACTCAAGTGACCCCCAGCCTCAACCTCCCAGGTAGCTGGAATTACAGACACCCACCACCACACCTGGCTGCTTTTTTAAGACCAGGTCTCGCTGTGTTGCCCAGGGTAGTCTTGAACCTGTGAACTCAAGCGATGGTGGGCCTCTGGGCCTCTTGCCTCCCAGTGCTTGGATTACAGGCGTATGCCACCACACCTGACTTAGTTTTCCATTTCTTTTTCATGTTTTAAGAGAAAGAGCAATACTTTAAAATGAGGTACTAATACTATTGACTATATCATGTTTTGCTTCATTTTGAATGTTTTTGAGTAGCATTAAATTTTAATCTACAAGTGAACTTTTTCTTTATTTTTAAAACGACATTTGTAACTTTAAATATTTTTTTTAGTTCTTATCCATTAATATTTGTTTAGCAGCCATGTAGTACATGTTGTTAGGTTGTTGACAGTTTTTGCAGAGTTCTTCAGGTCAATCATGGGATTACAAATAATAATTCTTACTGAGCAAGAAGTAGAAAAGCATTGTTAACTTTTAAGGAAATAGGCAGCATAAGAAAATGATTCCACATATTTGAGTTTTCTGTTAGGTATCTTAATCGGTTAGCTTAGATATAGTTTGACTCTGAGCATAGAATGTAAAACTTACGATTTTTTCTTATGCAGATGTTGGAGCAGATGTATTGGATTTAGCGGAAACAATGGTTGCATCTGCAGATGGTCTAGTTTATGAGCCAGTAAGTTTGATTCACCTTTTTTTCTGAATAGTATGCTATATGGTATTCTCCAGAAGACAGACTTCATGTGTGCTTTCAGTTTGATCTGAGCTAGTATTTATGTACTTTTTTTTGGTTTCAGAGTAATCCATATCTTTGTTGAAATTTAGAGGAAAAAAGAAAGTTTACATCTAATACCAAAGCATATTTTGTTAGCATATTGGATAAATCTTTAAAGTCTCTTTATACCTCATTTTTGAATTTTTGTTAATGCTTACTGCTTTCTTTTTCTTTTACTTGATATAATGGTGAAAATTTCTTGCCTGCTAATAATGATTTGTAAATTCTATGTTTGCTTTCTGCTTTTATAAATTTAAGTCTTAATATATTTGAGCTGTTTTTCTCTTTCATTAAACATGAAGCAGTAGCAAATAGGAATTTTATTTGCGTTCCCATCTTTCTCTTTCCTCCTCACCTCTATCTCCTAAAGCCAGTGAGATTCTGATATTTCTTACTGTGTTCATGTCTGTAGCAAAATTGTCTAGCATAATTGATTTATCAAAAAAGCACCATGACAGGTGGGGGCAGGTGACCATAAGTCACAATTAGAACGAACTTTAACGAGCCTGAAGAGAGTGAACATGGACTCCCAGCTACTTTAAGTTGCTGATGCTCTGTTAGCATGTAGTGCTTACCCTAGCAGGTATTTGGAGTTCTTTTGTTTACCATTGCAAACCCTTTTTCAAGGAAAATTGCAAAGTGAGCACCAAAGATCATGGGGAGGAGGATTAGAAGTAACTAAATATGCAGAGGGGAAGAAGAAAAAGCCTTTTAGTCAGTTTTGATTGCTGAGTTATTTCTAGATTACAGCAGGAAAATGTGCCTAAATTTTTAGAGGAAATAGTGGCTTTGTTATTGTCACTCGGAATCTCTCTAATTTCTGATTCCTGTTTGACCACTCAAAACAACTGATTTCATGGTAAACCTTTTTACATGAGGTTTGTACCTTACAAGTTCAGGTCCTATGTTATAGCGTATTAAACTATTGACTGATTATTAGTAGATACTTTAATACTTGAATTGCATTTAATACTATTTTTAGAATAGCTATTCAGCTTTTATTGCACAGGCCGAATATAAACTGGGGTAGCACTGCTGTGAGTGGTCCTTCCACAGGGTCTCTGGCACTTGATTGCACTCCTGCCAGTATTTTGAGCATAGAGACTACCTCTGTAGCAAGTGTCTTGTTATCTTTTGTCACCCATTACCTGTGTTCTGAGTTGGGGGAACCTTTTACTTGCAGCTTATGTGAGTTTTTGACCCATAAAGCAAATTTTATTTATGTATTTGGGCTTATTGTCATTTGGTCTTTCTTGTTTATTGTCTTGGATAAATTCTTGAAAAATCCATCATATGAATACTAATTTAAAATGACCATAGATAGTATCCTCATTTATATTTTTATGTTTCTGTGGACACTATGAAAATTTGTTTATTAGGAAACTTGTAATCATCTTGACCTTAACTAAAATTTCTACAGTTCATTCTATATTCCGAGTGTCGCTCCGCTTTTCTTCATATTTATTAAGTTCCTGATTTTAATTTTTCTTTTATCTGGATATCTTGTTTCTCAAGCTGAGAAGCATTTAACTTTACTCAGTTTTCTTTATGGTTATACCTTTTAGGCATTATGAATATGTTAGGTTATTTCATTGTAACAAGATTATTATTTATTGTTAGCAATTTCTGCTAATTTTTTGAGGAATAGTAAAGCTATATTTAAATATAATTGCAAGAAACAAGAAAGTGAGTAGAGGGATCATGCTTCTAAACTTCAGGCTGTATTGTAAATCCACAATAATTATAACTTAAGTCTGGTACTGGTATAGAAACAGACTTAATAGACCAGTGGAACAGAACTGAGAACCTAGAGATAAACCCACATCTATATGGGCGGTTAATTTACGACAGAAAAGCCAAGAATATATGCTGGAATAAGGGTAGCTTCATTGATAAATGGTCTTGGGAAAATTTCACATTTTCATAGACCATGATATCATACCATACACCAAAGTTGACTCAAATTGGATCAAAGACTTAGATGTAAAAGCTCAAATGCTAAAGTACATATAAGAAAACAAAGGCAAAGCATTTCATGAGATAAGCTGTAGTGATACCTTGAGGGATTCATCCTCAACAGCATGGGAAACAAAATAGAATATAAGCAACTGGAACTAATCAAACTTAAAAGCTCCGGTACAGTGAAGAAAACCATAACTAAAGTGAAAAGACACCCTACTGAAGGGAGAAAATATTTACATGCTCTATATCTGACAAAAGACTGATAACTAAAGATACACAAAGAGCTCATAAAGCCCTGCAAAACAACCCCATCATAAAATAGGTAAAATAACTAAGCAGGTATCTCTTTAAAGAGGATACTAGAATGGCCAAGAGGCACATGGCAAAAGCTCACAATCACTTATTTTAGAAAAGCAAACTAAGACCACCACAATGACATACCATATCACACCTGTGAGAATGACCCATATTGAAAATGCCAGAAACAAGTCCTGGCAAGATATGGAGAAAAGGAAACCCTCCTACACTGCTGTAGGCAGTGAATGTAGACTAGCCCAACCTTTGGAAAGAAGTGTGGATGTGCCTCAAAACATTGAACATGGATCTGCAATTGGATCCAGTAATTCTATACCTAGGTATCTATCCAAAAAATTAAAAACACTAATTTGAAAGGAAACTTGCACTCCCATGTTTACTGCAACACTGTTTACTATAGCCAAACTATGGAAACAGCTCAGAAACAGCTCTGTTCTGTGCCTCAGAACAGAGGAGTAGATCGAGATGTACTATATCTGCAAAAGAATACTTACTACTCAGCTATCAAAAAAGATTAACTCATGCCATCTGTGGCAGCATGAGAGAGCTTGAAACAATAATGCTAAGTGAAGTAAATCAGAAAGAGAAAGATAAATACTGGATGTTGTCACTAATGTGAAATATAAATTAAATTATTAATGGTCAAAGATAAGCTGAGAAACTAACCCTTGATTAATAACTGGCTACCACTAAGAAGGGAGTGGGTGAGGAAAGGGAAAGAACAGGGAGAAAGAGAGGCATAATGAATTGTGGTAGTGAAGTAGTGAGTTGGTGAGTGCACTATGTTGGTAATACCTGATTGGGATACTTCAGTGTCACCGAAGTTAAAAGTAGATTAGTTAAAAGGTGAAAAATTAGGTAATTAGAATTTGTCTTAGCCGGAATGTTAGGACCTTGAAACTATTTTATTTAAACATTTTATTAGTAATTTAAAAAAAGGTTTAACTTTGTATCTTTTAGGTATTCATTTCCTGGTCCTAATTTATATTAGAATATGACTTATTAATGTAAAATCATTTAAGATATTTTTGTTTTTACATATTCACACTTCACATGTAACTATGCACTGAATCTTAAAAACCTAACCCTGTTAACTTTACTGTTTTCCCAACCATAATCACAGAATATGCTATGGTTGTTATATTTTGCTGTTTATTTCATTACCATTTCTCTAAAGAACAAGAATTTAAAAAATGGAACGTTACAGAAGATGGATTTACATACTGACTCATGCTAGCTATCGTTTTGAAAAAAAAAATAATAAAACAACTTAGCCTTTGGAGAGCCTTCCTCAGGTGCAAAAAGGAAAAAAAAAGTATGAGGTTTTCTGAAGGTTAAGTTTCACGAAGTAAACAACAGAGTGGCCAGCACAAAGGAAAGCCCTCACAAGTCCGTCTATACCTGCACTAGTGCTACAAAAGTATGCTGAAAGCCAGAGGGAGTCTGCCCATCCCTTCTGTCCATAGCTTCATGTGCAAGGTGGCTTGGCGCAGATGCCAGCAGCCTTGTCTGTTTGCCCTGGTATGTTTTACCTGGTGAATTGCGTGTGTGCATGATGTGAAAATCCTGTGAACAGTTTGATGGGAGGAATAATCCAAGTAGTTTCATCTTAATCAGGAACATGGAATCAGTGTGATCTAGAATATGTGGTATCTAGGGTATAGATAGGTAGCGTTACATTTACAGGAGGGAAAGCTGATTCCATATCCAAAGGTACATGGATAGAACTGCTGGATAAAATGAGGCATTCTTTCACTTTGGTAGAGAGCAGGAATTTAATTTGTTAGGCGAGAGCTTGATTATGGAGAAATAGTTAATTTTGGCAATTTAAAAAGTAGAGTTAATATGCTTCATAGAAATTGAAAGAGAACTTTCAAAGTTAAACTAACTTTCACAGTTACTTACAAAATTAAGTCATGAATATTGCCATAGCCATGAGAAGGTTGCCTCTGATTTTCCCACAGAGCTGAGTCTTGACTTTGATTTGAAAAGAGAGCGCACTTAAATTAGGCCTTCACAATGAAATCTTTATTGATTTCATTGGGGAATTACAGTACCATCATTCTGCTCACTTCAAAATCTTGTCATATATGCCCAGCAAGCGTATGGGTTTTGGATGCCTATTACACTTAAACTCAATTATTGTGTTTTAATATCGTGATTTAGGTGATTTTAAGTCCTACCATCATTTTGTACATATGGGTAGATTTCCCACTTTTCCCATTCTTGTAGATAATGTAACAGAGTACTTGCAATGAGTAAAATTTCTTCTGTTTTTGAATAAAAACACGAATTCATATTTTTTGTTTGACTTCCAGAAGATTAAATATAAACCACAAATACTTGTTTATAATGACTTTAAAATTATCTCTTGCTTAAAGAACAGTTTTTAAATTATGAAAGCCAAGCGAAGTTGACATTGCTACTTATTGCGTTTTGTTTTCTTTCAGACATTATTTGATCTTTCACCACAGCAAAAGGAGTGGCAGAGGTAATAATCTAAATAAACAGTGTGGTTTGTAGGACCCTAGATCATGTTTTACATTTTGTCTGTTATCAATTTATAAACTAGCATTTTTTTAGTTACTTGTATAAATAGAAGAAGGTAGTATATGATATCCTTTGGTTTCACAGATTTATCAGATATTAGAGATACTGTGCATAATCTTTTCTCTTGTGCACTTTGAATTTTAAATTAGTTTTCTGTTGAAATTTTATTAAATACTTTTAATTCAGGTAATACTTGGTCAATGTTTGCAACTCAGTTTGAATAGGAAGGATGTAAACTTCAAGTACCTCCTGCTTTACTAGTGCCACAAACTAGTGTTAATAACCTTAAATTTCTTGTGCAGCTTTATTTTCTTACATGTATGTGTGCATACACATATATTTCCTAATATACATATATATTTCCTAGTAATAATGGAATCAGTCTACTCTTTTTTTTCTATAACCTATTTTTTCCCACATAACCTAATATTTCAATACATACAGTTTATGGATGAATCACAGATACTTAATTTTGGATCATTTTGCGTGATCCAAGAGGCTATTAAAAACACAATGCTCAGTGAAAAAACTTGGAATCTAATTCTTTCTGTACTTGTGTGAAAATATATACAAATGCATGTAAATTTTTTTGAAATGTATTTTTCTTTCAGATATTTAACACTGCAATAAATTGCTATTTCAAGAATTTTTTCTTATTTTGCCTACTTATTTTGCTAATCATGTCACAGTATATACGTGTATATCAAACTGCTTAAGCATAGAAGTTCTCAGACTGTTTAAAAAAACCATTTGAAAATTCCAAATATCTGCCTAAAGTAGTTTCTTCTATCTTGCAAAACTATCTCTGTAGCCTCACCAGCAGTGACTATAACCAAACCAAATTTTGCTAATTTGATGGGTGAAAAATCGTACTGCAATTTTTAAATTAGCATCTCTTTATGAGTGAGTTGAATATCTTTCTGCCCCCCCCATTGTATTTCTTTTATTGTGAAATTTCTTGTTCATGTCATACACCCATATTTCTTTTTTTTTCTTTTTTTTGGAATATATAAACAATTTTATTTTGTTCTTTGGGTTATACCCTCTCTGTTATATATTTTCCCCCTCCCTCCTCCCTCCGGTGTTCCCTCCATTCTCTCACACCCCACTCTTTGTAATTTATTAACTGTGCTGAGTCCATTGGTCTCTTTCCTGTGTTAGTATCTTTTCTCTGGGTGAGGGACTGCGTTGTTGGGTCCAGGCGCACCTTGCTGTTAGATTTTCAGTCTTAAGTTTGCGTTGGGTGGCCAGGTTATATTCCTTTGTGATCTGTTCTTGTTTTTTTGCTGCAGGCCATCCTCTCCAATCCAATCCCATCTCCATTGCTTTGCTGCTTTTCCTTATAGCTCTGGTGTTGGGCTTTGGGGGTCTTGCCTCCTGCCAGTGTTGGTCAAGAAATTTCTCTGAGTTCAGGCTTTGAGACTAGGTCTTGCTATATTTGCCCGTGGAACCGCAGGCTCTCGTTGCCCAGGGTGCCACAGACTCAGGCAATTCCCAGCCTCAGCTTCCCAGGTAGCTGACACCTTCTTGATGGTGTTTTTGTTTTAAGTGTCTTCTACATATTTTACATATTATAGTACCCTCACACCCATATATATATATATATATTTTTTTTTTGAGATTGTAGACTATATCTTATGCTTAGAAAGGTTTTGCCTAATTCGCGATCATTAAAAATTATTTTAATGTTTTAAACTTATTCTTTCTAACTGCTAAGTACATTGAAATGTACTTAATTTCTCATCTGCTTTCACCATTTGGGGAGATTTTAAAGTGACAGTTGAAAAGAATCCATAGAACAAAAAAATGGACTATTAGGTAGGTGTCTGTGTGTTCCTTGTCCTTTCAGTGAAAAGTTGTCAGACATGGAAGGTGTTCTTTAATTCAGAAATGTTAAAGTGAGAAGCCTCCTTTCAGCTAGAGTTTTACTCAGTGTTTAAGACTAGTAACTAGTAGAGGCAGTGATTTTGTTTTTATTGTAAAAGGTTAGGCATTTTCACTTTAGTTGAGCTTTCTGTGTACTTCCATATATGGAGTGTAAACTTGAAATATTTATTCGTACATTGAGGCAGGAATTTTACATATGCACGCACACACGCACACGCGAAGTTTGGTGTTTTCCAACACTTTTCTACTTTTCCTATTGCCTGGCACCAAAAATTGAAAAAGTGAAGAGTAGAATACCATTTACACAAAAATTTTCATTTTCTGCCAGAACTGGATCCTAAGATTTTCAGTCTTTAGATATATAAATTTGAAGATGGGTTCTGGCTTCTTGAAATTTGTTAGATCTTTCTTATTCTGTTTCTAAACATATATTCTTTTTTTTAAAAACTTATATTCTTAAGTGGTCTAACATTTTCTTGAATGATGTACATACCAGAAAGTCCTTTACCTTTAGAATTCACCAAAAGACCTCATTTTTCTCTGTATTTTGCTTTCTTATAATATTTAGTGTCTAGGTTAATCTCTCCTTTTATAGTGGTAAATCTCAAAGCCTGTACATACCCTTTTTGGTTTCTGCCACTACTAGATTTAAGATTTGTTCTGTGTTAGATTTAAGATTATTCTGAAATTATGGTGTAAAATGAATTTTTATTCTGAATAGTTTCAACAGTGTTTTTAGTTGATGTTTATATCTTTGCATTTCTCATGTGCTTTTCTAGAAAATGTAGGGTGTAAAGTACTGATAGTTTTACATTTGCTTCCATTAAGTCCCTGTATTTATTTTGTTGTACCAAGTTCCTATATATATTAACATATATCAGCATGCATTCACATAAATATTATAATTTTTTTTGAGTAGTTTTAAGTTCCTAACAACTTGGTGACTTTGCCTGCCTCTGTCATTATTGATGGAATATGGCTTCTGGAGCACAGCTCATGGGCTTTTAGCCACCTGCCCTCACTTTTCCTGCTTTCAAAGAAATGACTGAAGCATATTTGTTATTTTAGAACAAAGTCCTAACATGCCTTTACTAAATAAACTAGCCATTGTTATTTTTTAATGTGATTGCTTTCTTTATAAACTTTACTATATTTTTGAATTGTTGCCTGTTTGTGTTGTATGTAGGATGCTACAGATGATTCAGAGTAGATTGCAAGAAGAACATTCACTTCAAGATGTGATATTTAAAAGTGCTTTTAAAAGTGCATCAACAGCACTTCCACCAAGGTGAGATGTAGATCTCAAATGTGTTGACTGTTCATTACAATTTTGCTTTATGTTGGCCTGGTGTAGTTCTCTGATCTCATTTTCATAGAAAAAGTAGTTACTCTGTATGTGAAGACATCTTTTGGCTCTTAAATATATACCTGTGATGCTGATCAAGATTATCACATATGTGGTATTTCATTTTCATTTAATTTTTTTCTTTTATGTGTATATGCTATATTGTCATATACAATTAAATTAATTGCATTGCCATAAAGATGCATACATTTTGTATAGAAACTTTGGCTCTTTATTTGACTTCTATAGATTAGAGTAACATACTGTTTCATTGAAATGATCATTTAAACTGAAAACTATAAAGAGATTTTATTTGGCTCAGGAAGACCATGTTATTATCTATTTGAACTCACATGGCATATGCTTTCCTTTTTTGTCTTATTTCCATTCTCCCCTGCTCCTCAATTGTCAAAAACACTTGATAACAGTATACCTCTGTTGGACTAATTCTTCACTCTTTATCTTCCTTCTCTCATTGGACTTAGCTCACTTGTTAGGTTTGGAGAACTATGGAATTTTAGATTTGTGTAAATGTAATATGTAAGTAATATTCTTTTCCATTTTGTAGGCATATGATCGTTTATAAATATATAAATTTAAACTGCTCTTCTACTTTTGACATTTGGAACATTACCTATAAGTTGATCTATAGGAATATTTTTCACCTCTCTACAAAATTTTCTCCCATGAAATGGTGATGCTGTTGACTGTACTCTGAGTAACCCAACATACTTTGTCCTATCAGGGAGGACGACTCATCACTGCCTCCAGATGCTTGCAGAATTCGTGGTCATCTATATGTCAATAAAGTAGCAGGGAATTTTCACATAACTGTGGGCAAGTATGTTCTTTTCGCTTACTGAAAATACTTTATACAAGTTGGCAGCTTGGTTAAAAGCACATTCTTTGTTAATCAAATAATATACATCTTACTACCACAGTACTACTTACCATATGTGTCTGTATTTTTGATGTCTTGAACCGAATATTTGGAGCTTCAGTTTCGGGGCGGGACGGGGAGTGGGGAGGCACTAACTTTTAAAACCGCTTCAAACCAAAAAGAAAGCAATTATTTTACACTTTATACAGTAAAGTAAATGAACTGTAGATAAATATGATTTGAAACCTTGTACTTGCCAACTTTTTATAGTCAGAAAAGCTCTAAAATAGATACTTCATTCATTTGTTGATTTTGTTAGGTGGTATTAGGTTGTTTTTTTTTTCCTTTTGGTGTAGGCTTCATCAATTTATAATTCCTGATGTATTCTGTAGACAAGTATTCTGATGTAGCTAGAAATTAGAAGTATCTGGGATAACATTCAAGTAGGTAAAAGTTAGGAAAGTCAAGCAAGACCACCTGCCTTCATGAGCAGCATCCAGCACAGAAACTGTCATGTAAACTTGGTAAGTTTCTGACTGAAGAAGTAGGTAAGAGGTAGGTGCTGCAGTTCCTTCCTGTTCCCTCCTCCCTCCTCCCTCCTTCCTCCATCTCGAGTTGCATAGCTAAACAATTCACCATAAAAGACTTTTTTTTTTTTTGCTCTGCCATTACTAGATACTGAGGATGAAACAGTGAAAATAAAGGAATACATCTTTGCTTTTATGTTGCTGACATTCTGTGAGAAAATCCAGGCTTTCAGCAGTGAATCACACTGATTATTTTAGTTGCACTGAATGGGTAAAAGGTAGTGCATTAGGACTGCTAAGAAGCCCTAGCAAGCTACCCTCCCTACTTTGCATATCTGCAGAAGCTTTGAATGCTAATGGAGGATTAGGATTTTCCTGTAGGAGGGAAAGAAGGGCAAAGTGCCATAAAGAAGAAAGGAGCTTGACTGCAGATTTTGCTGTATGGAAAGGGAAATAACAGTTAGCTTGTCTGCAGAGCCATTTCAGGTTTGAAAAGTGGTCCCCTCAGACATCTGCCTTGTCTTTGTTGTCCCACTTTCCTGAGCAGTCCTATTTTGTTATTGTCACCAGAATCTCTTTTGTCTTCAATCTGTAGCTGGGAAATTTAGAATTTCTTGATATCACGCAGAAAACAATAACAATTGACTGGGATATTTATAAGACTTGACTACATCTTTAGGTGCAAACAGTATCCTGCAAAACAACTGAAAGACAAGAAACTTTTGGTTTCAGTATCCGAGAGCCTCTGTACTATGACCCTTTATTCCTGTTTTTATTTTTCAATTTCTGTGATAATTCATGCAGTGAATAGGAGCAGTCAGATGGAAAAGCACTAGCTCTGTGTCCATATTATTTCTGGGATATTGTATAGACTCCCTTTAATTTTTAGTTTTAGATTTGTCAAGTTAGTATTGATTTTTAAGGAAGATTTCATATTACCTGAGTCATAATATCATTCTCAAGTGTAACATAAAGGGGAAATAAAAAAAATACGATTTATCACAATGTGTATTTCAAATGTATATGTTTGAGCATTTGTTTTAATATCTTAATATTAATAATCATTAATATATTCCTTAATACATGAGTACATTAGATGAGGTCATGAAGTAGGTAAATCATTTGCTCTTACATGTGGAATAATTTGATAAACATCAACTGCAGCTTAAAGCAGATGTACTGACCCTCAAATACTCAGAGTTAGTGATATTCTGTAGTGGTGAAAGTTTTTTGTAACGTGAGTGCAACAAAGACTATCTTCTGTTTCCTAGAAAATGTAGTGTATATTGAAACTACAGCATAGTACTTTTTTTTGTGTGTGTGTTTTATTCTTTTTTTTGGATTTATTTATTTATTTTTTTAAAATTCATTTTATTGATTTGTCACAATTGTGCATTAATTGATCCCTTCTCCTCCCTCTATAGTCCCCCTCTGTATCCGCCCTCCAGTCACTCCATCTCCCATTTATCTGCAATTTGTTGATTGTTTAAATTGATGTTCAGTTGTTGGTTGTTTGGCCCTTTTTTCTCTTCTGATTTCTGGTAAATGTTTTTTTTTTTTTTTTTTCTTTTTTAACCCCGGGGCTTTCCCACTTCACTAACATTTGTTAACTATCCTGATCTTTTGTGCTCTTCACCTTCCCCACCTTCTTCTCTCTCCTCCTCTCTCGCTCCATGGTTCAGTCCCATTGGTGGTTTTTATTTTTTCTTATTTGTTTGTTTGTTTTCCCCTATATCCGTCATATAAGTGAGACCATCCTGTGCTTCTCTTTTTGACTTATTTCTGCTAATATGAATCTTTCTAGTTCCATCCAGGTTGATGCAAATGACATGTGTTTGTCCTCCTTGATGGATGAGTAGTATTCCATTGTGTATATGTACCTCATTTTTTTTTTTAGCCGATCATCTGTTTTGGGGCATTTGGTTTGTTTCCAATTCTTTGCAACTGTAAACAGGGCTGCAATGAACATGCGCATACATGTGTCCTTTTAAATTAATGTTTTCATGTCCTCTGGGTAGATTCCCAGTAGCGGGATTACTGGGTCGAATGGTAAGTCCACTTTCAATTGTTTGAGGGTCCTCCACATAGTCTTCCATAGTGGCTGGGCCAGTTTGCACTCCCACCAGCAGTGTAAGAGAGATCCTTTTTCTCCACATCCGCGCCAACATTTGTTGTTGTCTGTTTTATTTATATGGGCCATTCTTACTGGTGTAAGATGATATCTCAGTGTGGTTTTAATTTGCATTTCCCTGATTATTAGTGATGTGGAGCATTTTTTCATATGCCTAATAGCCATCTGTATCTCCTCTTTGGTGAAGTGTCTTTTTAGTTCTTCTCCCCATTTTTTGATTGGGTTTTTGCTTTGTTTTTGTTGAGCTGTAGGAGCACTTTGTGGATCTTTGTTATCAGACCCTTGTCACTTGTCTGGAGGGCAAAAATTTTCTCCCAGTCAGTTGGGTTTCTTTCTGTTTTGTTTATTGTCTCTTTTGCTGAACAGAAACTTTTTAGTTTTATGTAGTCCCAGCTGTTTATGTTTTCCTTCATTTTTTTGCCCGCCGTAGTACAACATAGTACTTTAATATCTAAAGGAAGTTAGTCTCTCAACTCAAATTATCTATTTAGTTTCTCACCTATGTAGATAGCAATTGGAGAGTATGGAAGTCATCTAATGTAGAATATTCTTTTCTGTGTGAGGCTATGTTACACTGCAAGATGCCTGAGCCCCTGTTTGCTCTCTGCTAAATAGCATTCCTCCTTAATAAATGTGACAACAGAATACTTCCTCACAGCTCCCTCCAATATTCAAAACCACTTTTCCTTCTGTAAAATTCACATGGACTGAACTTAACCTGGTGGTGTAGGAGATACAGTGAACCAGAAAAGTACTATAGGAGAATTTATCTACTGCTCTGCATAAATTTGGAACACCTGGCCTTCCTACATAGTGTTTCAACAATGTTAAAGAACTACAGTCATCTACACTGGTGATTTATTTTAACTTTTAATTCTTTGAAGGAAGAATTTTATATTTTTCATAAATCTTGGAGTATGTCTCAAACATTCTCTCTTAAAAAGAGAGAGAAGAAAGTATAATGCAAAATGTTTCTCATTTTCTCCCAGAAGAAAGTCATTTCTCCCAGAAGAAAGAGACAACTGAAGAAAGATGTAATATTATAGTTTCTTTATTCAGAAAAATTCCTCTCCAAATTTATTTGCAACTATGGTGGGCATCTCATTTAGATTGGTAGTATCACTGGGAATGGAAAACTGATGACAGCAGACTTTACATGGCTAGTTTGAGGGAACACACATAATGAGCAAACATGGGGTACATCACCAGATCACAGCCACCTTCGAACGTGTGCAGACATAGCTTCACTGGGGGGTGTTGGTGTGTTTGGTTTCACATGTTCATGTTCCATAAGTTCAAATATGCAGACAGGTCAGGGCAGGTCAATAAAATGCTATCTGATGGTGGTATTTCATTGGATACTAATAGGAACAAGAAATTTTCTTTTAAATATTTAATTTTAGAATTGGTAACCAAGTAGAGCAGGAATGAAGGATTACTTAAGGAGATCTTCAGGGTGATTTTTTTTTTTAAACTAAGAACAAGGAAAAATAGCAGTTATTCTTGAAAATATAAGGAAAGTAAAGGAACAGGTTAATTTGTAACAGAATAGAGATCAGGAATTACTGGAGGAACAGGCAAATTACTGCCCACCAACTGTTTTTGTATGCTCCAAGAGGTAGAAATAGTGCTTCTATTTTCAAATGTTAATTAGAAAGGATATAATATAAAACATGAAATATATATGAAATTCAGTTTGTGAAAATAAAGTTCATTTTGCTGAGGTAAAGTGCTGACTGGCTTCCTGTGCTCTGGTAGGTGAGAGCAGATGGAAGGTGACATCAACCCCTTGGGGTGGAGTGACAGTAGTTTAATGCCGAAGACACTAATGGTATACTTTGGTATTATTTGCATTAGCTAAGGTATGTAAGCATCTTGAAAGTTCACCGACAGAGGACTGCATAAAGATGTGCCGTGTTCATACAGTGGAATACTACTCAGGTATAAAGAAAGATGAAATGCTACAATTTACAGAAAAAATGGAAGGAGATTATGTGAAGCAAAGGAAACCAGAGAGATAAAAGCCAGTATTGAATGATTTCACATATGTAATATAAAGAACCAAAGTACATGAACTGACAAAGCAAAGTATAAACTAGTGGATACTGTTAATGGAACTTAGGTTTTTTGAGGTTGGAATGAGAGGATTAAGGGCCTTTCTCAGATTGACACCTGCACTGTCAAAAGTTATGGTGGAAAATCTTCTTTCTTATACTTGAATGTGTAAGTGCAAAAGAAATCTTCATGGTTCACAGTCACTTAGTTGCAACTTTGAGGAAATTTTGTGGTGCTGTATATAAGGGATCAGTCTGTAATGTGATGACAGGATAAAAAACAAATACATACCAAGAGATAAATCTGTAAATACTTTTCAGGCATTGAAGAGGGTAAATTAAAACCTATGCTCTGGATGAATGTTTTCAAAGATGAAATACATAAAATTTCATTATAGATCATCATTAGTAGGTACATTTGTGATCAGTTTTGTAATGGGACAATTTAACTCTAAATCCCAATTAAGCAAAATGTTTCTCACAGCGAAAACATTTATTATATTTTGAATTTTATTATTGAAAAGTTTGGAAGTTTGTTTTGTTATATAACTTAGTTAGCTATATACTATCTTTATTAGTGCCTCTTGACTCATAAAGCTTAAAATATTTGCCACCTGGTTCTTCACAGAAATATTTGTTAGCCCCCCGTTTTTTTTCCCTAATGAGAAGGTAGATATAACTATTTGAAGCCTTAGGAAGTGTGTTCTTAGTACTAAGAAAAACATGTAACTTAGGAAAGATCTTCTTTCTAATTTTAATGAGTTTCAGGTTTCAGTGTTGTCTCTTAACCTTTTCCTCTTCCTTTTCAGGGCAATTCCACATCCCCGGGGTCATGCACACTTGGCAGCTCTTGTCAGCCATGACTGTAAGTAGTCTGGCATTTGTTTTAATTAAGATGTGTTTAAGTGTCTATTTTTAGTGCTGGTATAAGTTGGGGCTTTCAGAATCAGCTATTTTGAAAGCAGCTGTACAAAGGAGAAAATAGCTGTTTAAATTCATTGATTCCAGTCTCTCTAGTCTTGAGCTACCTGTGTTTCTGTTAGTCACAGCTCAGAAGGTGAGCTGAGGGAGCGAGCAACAGCTATCAGGAGCTTTGTATCACTTCACAGACTTCTGATTTTTTATGGTTAGCGATTGAGAGTCTGATTTCATTTTGATCCTAAATGTGGGCATACATATGTATATATAAAATGTGTTCATTTCATGTCATAATGGTTTATATTTAAAGTCTAATTTAGAGAGCAGAAACAATTCTGTGAAAAATTGATTTGGTCAGTTTGGTCACATTTAACAGTGGTTTATATTAAAAATGTCTGCTGAGGTTTGTTTCTTAACATAGATATCATTCTGTTTTTTACAAACAACACAATCCTTATACTATGTAGTGATTTGGAGCAGGAAAGATTTACTTTTTTAGTTGTCAGTATTACTCTTAGAAGCTAATTCATATCTAATTTGAAGTTTGAGATAGCATTTTATCAGAAGTCATTTACCCATAAACATTTAATTCTCACGTATTCTAGCCGTTTTTCCCAGAATGTGGTTTTAGAGACTATATACTAGCTACAGATTTTAGATATTTTTGTTTGTGAATAAAAATATGAACCAATCTTTAAAATAGTTAAGTATAGAAGAGGTTAATTAGTTTTATTTTTTGCTTTTTAGCTTACAACTTTTCTCATAGAATAGATCATTTGTCTTTTGGAGAACTTGTTCCGGGAATTATTAATCCTTTAGATGGAACTGAAAAAATTGCTCTAGATCGTAAGTATTTAATAAATACTGTTGGGATTTGTATGTAGATAATAGTTCTTATAGCTTCAATATTAACACATTTTTAATAATCTCCTTAATCATCTGTAACAAACAGATGTCTTTAAGGTATTTATATGGTTGATGATCATTAAGTGGAGATTTGTGTGGAGAGGTCCTGGTAGTGGATGAAATTTGAATGTTAAAAGTGGGCCACAGAACAATAAGAAATAGAAAATTGCAAGAGGAGTGGAATTGAAAAGCTCTCTTATTCTACAAAAGGTTAATGTGTTAATAGGATACAACTGCTTTTCCGTACTCTCCAAAGAAAGAGTTAAGAACAAAAGAAAGTCTCAGTGTTCAGAAAGAATTTTGCTCTTTTAAAGATTGAAAATTCTAAAGTGCATATATACCATTATGAAAGAAAATTTGATAGACACCTGAAATCTAGAATAACCATACATTTATTTGATTATTGACACTGTAAGAGGTAGTAACAGCAGTACTATCACCCTTGTTAATGTTTTAACCTTCAGTTTCATTTAAGTTTCAGTTTTCTAAATATGGCTGGATTTTTCCTTTAGCATCAGATTATTTAGTTTGTGTTTCCCAAAGTTTCTCTACTGTCTTATTACATGGTATGCTTCACCTAGGACACATTAAGGACTTCTGAAGCTTTCCATGCTGCTAGGAATTCTAGCTTTTGCAAAACTAATGAAGAACTTCAGGTTCTATTCAAGCATTCATTAATTTTTTTAAATTATTTTACTCATTTAATATTGTATTATAGTCAGATATAGTCAAGATGTTTTACTTAGGGTACCTAACATTCAGGAAATATTTCACTTAAACTATAGAGTACTAAATTTAAAAATGTGGGAGTAGAGACATTCTGAGTTTTTGAACTTTTAATCAGTGTAATTGAAGTAATGTTCATTCATTCTACACCAAACTGAAGTATACTTGTTCCTAAATTCAGAAAGACTAAGAAGTATTTTTCTGGTAAAATGCTATCAGTTGAGTGACTGTGAATACGATTTTCGTGACTGAATACAGTTTTCAAAGCATGGAGACAGGTGCACCCCTCTCCTATACATATCTTCTATAGGGCTCTTTAGCCAAAAAAGAAAAATAGCACTCCACAACTTGTGTGTTCAGATCATGTTCTCCAGTAGTTTTGTGGGAATTGTTGAGCAATTACATCCTTAATGCCATGCTGATTTGGACAGATCTATAAAGTTTGGGTTAGTCTGTGGTTTTCAAGAAAAGTTCGTTCAACAGCATTTTCCCCAGTCTGACCACTGTTATCAACACGTTGACAGACTTCCCTTGAGTAAATATCAGACAGGTATGTTTAGTGTTCCATTGGCCACAACTTCAGGTTTCTAGTTTTTTCTGTCATGTTTCTTTGATTCTTGTTGGTGAATAGTTAACTGTGTTGACACTTCATTCCTGTCCTTTCCTCCCTCCTCCCCGATTCTCTCCTATGGTGTGTACAGCTTGGTGTTACCACTCTATCTTTTTTTCATGAAGTCTTTATACTTAACATCTTTTCTTCTAGCATTTCCAGCTCCTCCTCTCTGTTTATAACAAGATGGAGTTTTTTTGACAGACACCTCAAAACCATGCAGAGATTTAGCTTGCTCACCCTACATTAAAGACCGGCCCAAAGGATGAGACTGATAGCTTTTTTTTTTCATTGATGGGTGGTGGACAAAGTGACACCCCTTTGCCCTAATTTTATCTGTGATAATATCTAGGATATTAAGTTGAGATTCATAATAGAACTGTCAAAATCTGCTTGTTTTTTCAAAGTTTTAGTAATAGAAGTAGATGGAATAAGTTAAGACAGGCTTTAATTTGTTACAAACGTTATAAAGTTTTCCTAAAATTGATTTTGTTCAGCATTAGTGTTTGAAAAGATTGTTACTCTTTGCCCCTCACTCTTCCTCCCTCTCCCCTTCCTCTCCCCCACCCCCTTTCTCTTACCCTCTTCTGCCCCTTTCCCCTTATCCACAGTTTTGCCTTTCTTTCTCTATTCTGAATATGCTGAGATAAAAGACAGAAAAGTTTGGTAGAAATGAAAGCTCACTCTTGTTGACTAAAAGAAGCAAGAAACAGAAAAGCACATACTGTATCTTTATGTGAAATTCTAGAACAGGCAATGTGTAAGGTAATGTGAGTGCTTGGGTTAGGACCAGAGATAGAAGGACCAGTGCAGAAAGATGGGAAGGCATTTTCTGAGGTGATACAGTATTTGGTGCATTGATTGTGGTGGTGATCATAGTATGGTGAGTGACTCGATCAGTATATTGTCAACCACACAGTTAAAACCAAAGCATGTTATTCAATTTTGAAAGCACCAGATGCCATGAAGTACATCTCTTTCAGGTTAATTGTACTGTGGCCCTGTTGTTTATCTGGTTAAAACTCTAAATAGCTGTATCTATTAGAATGTAGACTTAAGAAATTAGCATGTTTTATACTATGTGAACTGTTAATATTTTAAATTAATGATTGGTAAAATAGTGATATATTTAAGACTTGTTACCCAAAACTTGACTTATTCAATTTCCGTGTATTGAGATACCTTGAGATGATACTAGCAGTGTTGTGATTATACTATTATAATTGTATTTTCTTCATACCAGTTTCTGTATTATGAAGAAATACAATGTTTATTTTTCAGATTTGATAACATGAAAATAATGATGTCAAACTAGTTCCTCTTTTCTGGCTGCATGCCTTAGTGAGAAACTTATTTTACCAAGTATGAGTATATTGCTGTTATTCTCTTGATGTTGTAAGATTTCTGTTAGATATGAAATCATAAATGACATTAAGTTTCATGTTGATCTATTTAATGGAAGGATGAACATATTTGCTCAGGTTCTGTTGCCACTGGATTGATGAAAAATATTTTTACTTTATTTTAGACAACCAGATGTTCCAATATTTTATTACAGTTGTGCCAACAAAACTACATACATATAAAATCTCAGCAGACACCCATCAGTTTTCTGTGACAGAAAGGGTAAGTTGACTCACTGTAAAATGATATTTTTAATATTTTATCCTGAAGTTTGACATCTTTGAGTTTCTTTCAATGTACCTTATTTCTAAATTGGCTTTTTGGTGCTTTTGTTTTGGGCATTTTGCTTTTCCAGCAGGTGGCGCTGGGCTTTCAGTTTTCAGTTCTCTTGTTTACAAGTGTTGTAGGTTGGGAGGCAAAAGACTGGAAGGAAACAGACTCCTATGCTGTCTTGAGGGATGGACCAACCTAGCAAACCTTGTGACCTTGTGATGGCATCAGGCCCTGTTCTGTAGAAAAGCTTGCCTTTTAGGCTTGTGGCTTGTGGGTGGGTATTGCTCTGATCTCAGGCTTCCCCTAAAGTCTCCTAGGGGAGGTGGGTGGAGAGAGGACTCATTCCCCAGCCAAACCTGCCAGGAGCAGTACTGCTCCCAGCTCTGCTGCAGCATTGCCCTGTAGCACAGCCCTGTACCCTACTGTGGAGCTCACTGAGGGTGTTCCATAACCCCTGCCATCTACCATCTGTGTGACCAGTAGTTAGGTAGGTGGGCAGCTTTGGTCAAGAAGGGCACTCCCTTCCCTTTTCCTGGTTCCACCAACTTCAGAAATGCAGGCAGGTGATGAACTGCTGAGATTTCTGTGTGAGTTCTTCCTGGTCTATGGTTGTTCTTTAATGGGCTGGGTTGCCAGTGGCTGCCTGTTCTGCCCTGTCAGTGTGAGCACCTCTGTTATATATCTTTTACTAATGGACCTACCCTTGGGTATGCATTGTACTTGTGGGTCAGACAACAAACACAAGGGTTTGCCTTCCTAAGTTAGTGCTCCGCGTCATCAAACAGGGGGCATGTTCAGCTCATGAATAGCTAATGTCAGTGAGGTCAGGATTTTAGAATTGGACAGTTTCTTTTCTACTCTGAAGACATATTTTCTCGATTGTGTTTTAAGAATGGTGCATATACCCGGTGAATATTCTGAAATACTATCCAGAAAATTCCAAGATGTAAAATTAAGTGCTTTTAAAAATTTGCATTGTTCCATATGAAATTTTTTGCTAGTTTTATAGCACAATGACTGTGTCTTTATTGATTGAAGAATAGTCCTTATTCTTAAGAAATTAAATACTGAAGTTTTTGGGACTGAGTGCCAAGTGTTGATAACTTTTAAATACTTCAGGAGAAAATCAGGTATGTGAGTATATGTGTGTAAAGTAAGACAGGGGAACTAGGTCAAGTGTCCCCAGCCATATATTGTGCTCTCAACATTTCTCCAGGGCTGGGGAGTGTCCCTCTCTCACTTAGAGTGGGGTCACCGAACACAGCCAGGCTACACAGTGGCGAATACTGACGTAAACAGACACACGGATGCTGCTGAGGAAATCACATTCAGAGATACAGTAGAAAAATACAAACATGACATGTGTACAAGGCTGTTCATTATGCTTTTATCCTCAAGGTGTAGGATCTTGCAAATTAAAGTATGAGGTAAAGATATCTATGTGCTAATGTGGAATTAGTGATAGGTTATATTTTCAGTTACAGAATCAAATGAAAACAAAGAATCAGAGGACTTAACCTTTATAGAGTATGTTTGTACTAACAGAGTGACAGTTTTATTTCACTTGAAAAAGGAACAGTAACTTTGCCTTTTCTAAGTCTCCTTTATAAGAAATGGGGTTGAAGGAATGGAGAGTAGGGAGGGCTGATGGATCCTAGAACTCACAGACAATCAGTCTTTTGTTGTGTGGACACTGATTTCTGAAGGAACCTCCATGGAGGGAGCAGCAGCATGTTTAGTGTGTTTGTAGCTCGGCAGCATAGCCAGTATATCAGGGCTTGCAGAGTGCGTCACTTTATTGAAAACTTGTTGAACTTTTAAGGGACCTGGATCTGATTCAGGGGGGCGGGAGCAGTCAGGAAGATGCATTTGTTGCTGCTCAGGGGAATGTTTCAGATCCCTGTAGTTGTAGTCAACCCTACTTACTTGTATTCCTACAACTTGTAGGTTGGTGAAAGCAGGCAGGGCCTTGCACAAAATCACAGCAAAGCAGTGTGGTGGCTACTTGAAGTCTAAGGAGAATGGAATGAAATAGAATATTTTCTTGCTTTGTGGATATACTGTGATTAGCTTACAATTTTAGTTATACCCTTTCAAGAAAAAAATTTCTTCCTTTAAAAACTGAACAAAGACATCTGAAAGATATCAGATATTGAAACAAAAATATCAAGTATTGGTATCTTTCAAACTGATTTTATTTTCATCCTTATTAAATCTCATACAATTTAAAATAAACAGCATTATGAAATTGTTTTTAAATTTGATTACACAAGTAACTAATTAAATAATTATTTTATAAAATTTTAGCAAAGAAATGCCACTAAAAAGCATGGTAAAATATTAGCATAGCTAGGTTTTTGATTTGGTGTAGAAAGGAGTGAACCATGCAGTTGTAAGTGCGTTTTCTCAAATATAGAAAGATGATCCTGTGCCTTTTGCTTGTTCAGAAACTGCCTGTTCCAACAATAAGGGGGATTTACTCATAGCGGCAGTGGCATCTAGCAGGCAGTTCTTAGAGAGGTGGAGGGATGTAGCAGGGCTGGAGGTGTTTGTGAGCCTTGTGTGAGGACCAGTGACCCAAGGCTGGTTTTCTCATCCTTCCATCTCCCACTACTGCTCCCCTGCAGGAACGCGTCATTAACCATGCTGCAGGCAGCCACGGTGTCTCTGGGATCTTCATGAAATACGACCTCAGTTCCCTGATGGTGACAGTGACTGAGGAACATATGCCTTTCTGGCAGTTCTTCGTAAGACTCTGTGGTATTGTCGGAGGAATCTTCTCAACAACAGGTTAAGATCCATTCCTTATTTCTAAATTTGTTGCTTACAATGAAATTAAGGTGCTTTTCCTTAAAAGGGACATAAAATACATACATTTTTCTGTTTTGATATTTAAGGAACTTACAGATTTAATTCCAAACCTCCAGATTTACATTATGTGCCAAACATAAGTTCCTTGCCTTCAATGATATACGGGACATTATTGAGTGAGGTGGAAGAACCTGAGACTGGGTTAAAATTCTGTCATTTACATGGTGATGACCTTGGTTAGATCACTTCCCTTTTCTGGGCAATGGCAACTGTGACTTCTAGGAGACAAGTATGCTGCGTGTAGGGTTGAGTAAGAGAATACCTAGAAATAGCAGGCACCGTGATAGGAGTTGTTTTAAATTTAAGGTTGTTTAACTTGACAGTATATCAGACCATATCTTATAGTACTTTGAGCTATGCAATACAAGAAGCCAAGCTTTTCAGTCAATTTTATTTCATGACTTAGGCTGTAAGCTGTTCTTAAAGACAACTTAGAGAATTGTAATTATGAAGATATGAAAGTTAAGTACAATAGATAAAGAAAGGAAACTTTTATGTTTATCCTCAACCCCTGTTCGCTATTATATGGAGCTGCTGCTTCATAAATTTGTTTTTCTTTCTGGAAGTCTTTGTCATGTTCTCATTTAAACCTAGTAATACTCATCCTGGTTTTCAAAATTATGTGGGTGTGAGATATATTAAGCACCTTGAAAATATTGCCTTCTCAAGGTCAAAAATGATGCAGCCTTATTTGAAAAGATGTTTAATTGCCTTGTTTTTAATCACAGAGGTAAGGCAGACCGCTTTGTTTTCTTCCTTTCATTTGAATTTTTTCTTAAGGCAGTTTAGAAAATAATTTCATTAGAAACATAATCTAATTAAAGCATAAACTTATTTTTTATTATAGGCATGTTACATGGAATTGGAAAATTTATTGTTGAAATAATTTACTGTCGTTTCAGACCTGGATCCTACAAGCCCGTCAGTTCTGTAAGTGGTAGAGTAAAAATAGTGTTGCTCTCTAAGTCTCATTGTTATAACTGTAAATTGTAGCTTTCAGTGTCTAGAAATTGACCCAAAAGAGAGCATGTTGAAAAGGAAATAGTGTCGGGAGTAAAACTTAATGCTTTGGTCTTTTCTTCTCACCAGGTTCCTTTTGAAGATGGCCACACAGACAACCACTTACCTCTTCTAGAAAATAATACACATTAGCACCTCCCAAGTGAAGGAGAAAAACTTTCTGCTTGAGACATAAAACCTTTTTTAATAATAAAATATTGTGCAATATATTCAAAGAAAAGAAAATATGAATGAGGAGCAGGAATCACAACTATACAAAATAAGACTCACCCACCCCCACCCCCACCCCCAAACTGAAATCCTTTATGTATTATGTCTGTTACAAATGTCACAGAAGAAATTTTGCAGCAGATTACTGAGTAAACCAATCCTGGAATATTGCTTTGAAGAGGACCCCTTTTGATTTTTCATAGCACTGGGCAGTATTCAAATCAAACCTTGCTTCTTGGTGACAAAAACCTGAAGGAAAGAAGCCAAACTACTTCGAAAGAAAAAGGCATTGATAAATTCATATGTTTGCGTCCTTTGTTTTTAAAAGATATGATGTGAGAATAAAGTATGTCAAATGTATGGAAAACCAGTCTAGACTTTAAAAAATTGTGATCAGGTTACATTGTTAATGAAGGAAAACAGGATGGGGCCCCATGTTACAGCCATATTAATGTTAAGCCATAATGACGTGACCCTTTGTCCAAGGGTTTGATCTTAGGAAGGCTGCTGTTTTTCTTTAAATTCTGGCTGTTGACTTTTATTCCTTTTAAAAACATTCCTAGGAGACCCTGCATTCTCACAGGGATGCGTACCTGAAGAGGTAACAGGGGTATCCGGCTCAAATTGTAGGATGGGAACTTACAGAGGGAGGACAATACCTATTTTCAAATAGCTGCTGACTCCTCACCTGGTCTTTGTGTCACTGCTGCCTTCTGGAGTGGGAGTAAAGGCTACTGGTGATAAAAGTGATCAATTTGTAAAAATATTAAGGGGTTAAGGAGAAGATACATATGGTGAGTAGACAACAGTAATTTTAAATAAAATTACAAGTGTGAAGTAAATATTTAAGGGAAGATAATTTTTTTTTTTTTTTTTTTTTGAGACTTGGTCTTGCTATTTTTGCCTGTGGAACCACAGGCTCTCGTTGCCCAGGGTACCACATACTCAAGCAATCCCCAGCCTCAGCTTCCCAGGTAGCTGGGATTACAGGCGTGCGCCACCACGCCCAGCTATTTTTTTTTTGGAACTAGGTCTCGCTACGGGCCCCAGGCGGGACTCAAACTGCGATCTAAGGGAAGATAATGTTGAGTCTTGAGATCCTCATATAAACAACATCCATCATAAAACCCAATTATGAAAGAAGTATCTACATTCAGAGTATCCTGAGTGTGGTTATTGTGTTAAGAGTGTGGTGTTTCAGCTTTCTTACTATTTAAAGGTTGATTTAAAAGTTTGTGCTATAAAAGATTAAAAACAGGAGGCTCTGAGGTGCTGTTAAAAGCTGTATATGAAAAACATGCAATAACACTAACTACTTGTGTAACATGAAATAATTGAAGGATTATCAAGTGATTCTCCTGGTTTAAATTATTTAGGAAAATAGGTAAATAGGAAAATAGAATCCCAGGTAAGTAGTAAGGTCAAAACTAAACACCTCATTTAAAATGCTGGTTTTTAAGGAACAAAGATGTCATCAGAGTTTAAAACGAATTTTCATAAAGGGTTTCTTGAAAATAATTTAGACAGTGTTTTTGTTTTTGTTTTTGGGACTAGGTCTCGCTATTTTTGCCCATGGAGCCGTACGCTCTCGTTGCCCGGGATACCACAGACTCAAGCAATCCCCAGCCTCAGCTTCCCAGGTAGCTGGGATTACAGGTGCGCGCCACCATGCCCAGCTATTTTTTTGGAACTAGGGCTCGCTGCGGGCCCCAGGCGGGACTCGAACCGCGATTCCTAGCCCCGGCCGCTTCATAGGCTGAAGCTTACAGGCACGAGCCACCGTGCCCGGCCGAAAATAATTTAGTGTAATGGAGAAGAGAAATATTGATAAAGCAACTATAGTGAGGCTCTTACCTACTGGCATTCACAAGAAGTAACATAAGCATCGTTGCTTATACAGTGTGCTGCCATGCAGTTAACTGGTTCATGCAGATGACACTTGTGCTGTCAAAGAGTTTTAAATCTAGCAGATTCCAAATAGTGAAAGTTTTCTTTGTGTTTTTCTTTGGTTATTATTTCCAACAAAGTTAAGACTGGGAACTGGCGGAACATCTCTTGAAAAGAATTTCAAATGGAATGAATTAAAATTTTAGCTATATTTTTTTGTAGTGCAAATGTTACAGGAATCTGTCAGAAATGTCAATTTATAATTTTCTTTTTAATGTAAAGGAAAAACTGATTTCAAATTACTTTCAGTTAGAATTCTAATGGCATAGTTTCTTTAAAAGAATTGTAAAAATTATTTTGATATTTTTGATTCAGAATTGCTTCATGTGTTCCAAAAATCATGTTAAAACTATAATGGGATTGATCCATTAAAACTGGCTATAAAAGGTGTTTTCTTTAAAGCAAAATCCTGCTTTACCATTGGTTGGTTTCCACTTGCAACCTGTCCAGCAGTCAGGGTTGCAGGTTTGGTGATGAAGGTAATAGATTCTGACCAGCCCTCTGGCAGCCCTCTGGATGACAGGTGACGGCACCAGTGCATCAGGATTTGTTTTGAGTCCAGCTCTTGAGTTCTTTTGCAGAGCGAACCACTGCCCATTTGCTACACAGCTCCAGCTGCACCAGCCGGGATGTCTTCACACTGACTGCTCAGTTTTTTTTATTGTGGTATTAGTGGTATCTCTATGTATATATTTCAGGGTAAATATTTCAGATGTTGAGGTTCAAGTGTTGTGAAATAGGCTTTAAGAAATTGAGTTTGCATACATTGGTCCTTTAAAAAAGCATTTAGATGACTAATTCACTACTGTAGTATTTATATACTACAGACTACCTCTTGGGGAAAACAACTCAGAATTAAAAAGTTTGAATTCTTAATTTATGTCATTAATATAAATTATTTCATTTTTTTCTAATAGGGCTAAATTTATATATTTACTAGTGTAAGCAGTCTACAGTTTTTTTGATACAAATAACTTTGGAATTCATGAAACAATGACTAATGTAGTTTAACTTTATAAGTAGGCATGTTTATGCATTCTGTCCTTTTGTGTCTTAGTAATTCAAGAACCAAAAATTAAAGTTACATGCAACTCTTGCTCCAAAATTTAAAACGCTGAGTCTTGAACTTGAGTTCTATACGTATTTTTGAATGTTTAAAGACAACACATGTGTTTTGGGACCTTGCTTAGGGCTGTTTTCTCTTGTATTGAGTCCTAGCAGGCCCTCACCAACCCGAGGTAAGCACACCGCATATTTCCTTGTTGTTCCTCCTTTTGAAATAATTCTTTAGTGATGAAATTATATTCAGTAGGATTTGTTCTATTGTTTTAAAATAGAAAACATACCCTAAACAATCAAAGACACAGATGACACATCATGAAATGTGCCTTGGCTTGCCAGTCACCCTCAATCTCATCATAAGGTTTTCTCTCAGGGAATCTACAGCAACGTTTAATTTACTTTTTCCTCTATGTGGAGCTAAATTACCTGTGTGAGATGGGATTTATCTTATATCTTTCATTTTTTAAATGTGTGATAAGAATGGAGCAGTTGCCCCAAGTAGGCCCACAAGCCTATCTCTGGACAGGAATAGAAGATTTTAGGCAAAACATTTAGTTTTGTTGTGTTAACTACAAATTACATTAGATATTTATCAAAAGGAACTGGACTAACAACTCTTCCAAATACAAACTATATGTGCTGTTTTGTATAATTTAGGGTAAAACAGTGGATGAGGAAAAGTATAAATGAAAGCTACAGAACTGAGTAGACCTTTATCAACAACTAGTGTAACCGTAGACTACATACCTTGCAGATTCTGTTAAGCAATTATGCATAACATTTTGGTGACTTGTACTGTAATTTATGGTATTTTTCCAGAAATACCTCATAGTCTCCCCTGCCCATTCACAGTTGCACTTAGCTACACTTAGAACAGTTTCTAGCTACACTTAGAACAGTTTCTAGCTATTGGCTCAATTTCAGTTAAACATTCTTGGTTATAACTGCATATATTTCAAAGTCACTAGTTTCAGGCCAGTTACATCTTAAAAGGCAGTAAGCATATCTCCATTCTTTCCTGTGGGCATATGAGGCTACCAGTACTTATCACTATGCAGTTGCTTTTATTCCCAGAACATGATGAGACTTGCTGTTCTAGAATAATAGCTGTGTGGAAATAGGCATTATTTCCTGTGCACTATGAGAATTACTGTTTTTAGAAACTTCAGCCTGATCTGCTTTATTGTGTTGATTGTGAAGTAATACTCTTTTGGGTACTAACCACCTCTTAGCCTCTTTACCATTAATCAGTTATTAAAATGAAGTCTTAGCTAGATGTTCAGATAGTATAAAATTAAGAAATGTTTTCTCTACATATGCATCTACTTCAACTTTTTTTTAGTAGTAATTGCCTCAGGTGGGGACTGCCATCAACTCTTGTTACTGTATCACTGTGTGGGTATAGAATTGGTAGATCACCAAACTTACTTTAAAACTGAGACACCTTTTCTTTGAATTTACTGTTCATTTCCCCCACAAAGGCAAAAAGGTTCTTTCCTTTGCATTGTGTATATTAGCATTTAAATGATTGTTCACTGGTCTTGCTATAAAATAGGACCTTTCATAGCTACCTACTTTAACTGCTTAATTCAAAAGAACTCAATTTTTAATGCCATACAATATGCTTCTGTCAATGTGATCATATTAAGAGTGTTGGAAAAGTGAAGCTAATATATCTGATATGTTAATTTACATGCCTCATGGTTTCTTTGGAAGATTACATTACTGGGCAGCTAAACACAGATATAGCACTTGGAGATAAAACATCTTTAATTCAACTTTGTGTTTATTTTTTATCTTATTTTTTTTTTTGAGACTAAGTCTCGTTATTTTTGCCTGTGGAACTGCAGGCTCATGTTGCCCCGGGGTACCATGGACTCAAGCAATCCCCAGCCTCAGCTTTCCAGGTAGCTACCACGCCCAGCTATTTTTTGGGACTAGGTCTTGCTGTATTGCCCCAAGCGGGACTCGAACCGCGATTCCTAGCCCCAACCGCATCAGAGGCTGAAGTTTACAGGCACGAGCCACCGTGCCCAGCTATCAACTTTGTGTTTAATCAAAAGTCAGAATATGAATACTTGATCAGTGGAATTTATTGAATGAATTGATGAAACATACAATACTCAAATATAATTCAATACAATACACTGAACTGTAGACATAAAATCAAAAATTCTTAGAGCTTTATGTCCATTTTCATTTAGTTGCATCATTTCCATAGTTACGGTATTTTAATCAGTGTAACTTACAGTTATTGTGTAGACATTGCAAACAAGATCACCAGGTGCTTTGTTCCACAGCTGGGATATCTGTCCTTGGAAAGCTGTTTCCGGAATTTAGATGAGACCAAAAAAGACAACATTGCCCAGTAGAGTTCTTTCAAAATGCTCTTAATGGTTCAGAAAAATCTCAAGTAATAACCAGGTTAGAAACTTCCCTCAGGGCCTCTACATTTATTTCAACTACCCAAATGTACCTTTCTGAGTACTATTACCGGAAACTTACCATAAATATAATGGTATTTATTAGTATGTCTATAATTTTCTAGTAGTTGCATTAATATTTTTAGTTGCTTAGGCCTCAGATACAATATTTGGAAATATTGTAACATGAAATGGTGAAATCTAACATGCACTGATCTCAAATGTGAGGAAAGTTCAGGAAATGTTTATTAATTAGGAACTTGAGAATAAATATTTTACCAATTCATTTGCATTATACATAAAATATTTTAAAATCAACACCTAATTTAGTCACTTAATCAAGTCTATTTTCTGCTCTCCATTATACTATTTACATTGTGCGGCTGGAATGACAGTAACAAATATTTTGTTGCTCACAGAAGAATAATCTTCCTCACTTTATACAAAAAGATTAAAGCTAGTATTAAAGTTTTTTGTGGAATTTTGTTTTTCTCATGGCAAAGCCAGGGGGATGGATTTTTGCATGATGATAGCCTATACCTACCTCTCAGTTGAGGCCTGAACAAAATGAACTTAAAATATAAGGGTCTTTAGTGAACAAACAAGCAGGAAAACTCTGAGGTTATCAGGGAATATTGTGGACTCAAAAGATGACAGTTGTCAATACAAATATGCTTGAGATTTTGTGATTATAGTGCTTGGTTCTCTCTGGGTTTCAGGAGTGGGTGTTCCTAGGGGTGATGCTGTATGTAAACCCACTCTGCTAGATTCCCATCCTTCAACCAGGACTCTGGTGTAACAAATGCAGCAGATACTTCAGGGAACAATTACATTTCTGATAGTTTTTTTTTTTTTTTTTTTTTTTGAGACTAGGTCTCACTATTTTTGCCCGTGGAACCACAGGCTCACGTTGCCTGGGGTGCCACAGACTCAAAGCAATCCCCAGCCTCAGCTTCCCAGGATTACAGGCGTGTACCACCATGCCCAGCTATTTTTTGGGACTAGGTCTCGCTGTGTTGTCCTGAGCAGGACTTGAACCGCAATCCCTAGCCCCAGCCGCTTCATAGGCTGAAGCTTACAGGCATGAGCCATTGTGCCCGGCTTGATAGTATTTCTAAGATGTCCTTTCTCTCTTGATTTTAAACCTTTATACTGGGTATCCCCGGTTAGACTGCCATTCCTTAGCTTCTGCAGTGTGTTCTTACATGTTGAGTTGAAATTAATCCTGTGCAGAAAGAAAGGAAAGCTGACAATGGGAAGCTGGGGGTACATTGCTGATTTATATGAAGGGGCATACTAGTTCTAGGTTATGACTTCTCAGTGAAAAAAAAATATGTAGTTAAGAAATAGGGCTGACTAGTACAGCATGTTGGGCAGGTGAGCTGGGGCATGTTCTTTATGACTCCCTCATCTTGAGAACTGACATTTGCTGTGTTAGAGGTATCTGAGAGGTTCCAGATGAAAGCAGACTTGGGATGATTATGCCTTGAGTGTGCTGGATGCCCTAAAGTAGGAGAGGAATTTGTAGCAGAAGCTCACAATGAAGAGCCACACATTCCGAGCCATCTGAGATCTCGCGATGAGAAGGCGCCAGGTGATGAGGAAAAGCACAGTGTTGAAGAAGTAGCGGATATTCCGTAGCCTGGGGAGCAGACATAACCAGCATTAAGTCAGAACCTAAGAGTTGAGTAAGTTAACTGAAGCAGGAATGTAATGTGTCTACTCCCAGTGGTGACCAGCAGACGTTCAGTAAGTGCTGCCAGCATGACGTACCTGTTGCCTTCCTGCAGGACTACTGTTTGGTGGAAGGGTCACGTGTCCAAAATGCTCCCCCAACGGAGTTTCTCAAGTTCCTAGTCTTTCACTTTGTAATCAAGTTTTCCATTCTAATATCTCTGCACTAGAAACCCTTTACTTCTACCAGAAACCTAGCAGAATTGGCTATGATTTTGTCCCTTGCAGACTCATGATGGAAATAAATTGAAGGTAGTTGGAAGCCGTGAAGAGTGGGTCCCCACTCTGAACCCAGTTATGAAACAGAACTGGGTTCTAGTATGAGGGGCAGAGGGTAGGAAACAACTGGGTTCAGCTCTATCTCCTGTACTCACCTTGTCACCATGGACAGGTTACTTACCTGCTTTGTATCTAAATAATCTTGGATGAAAATGAGATAAATACTACTAGCCACAGAGGGTTTGGTGAAATCTGAGACCATGCAGGCATGTTACAGAAAGGAGTTTCACAGCTGAAGACTGGAATATAATCACTACTTGAAAATGGCCCCTTCACTCCAGCCAAATTTCTTGTCAGTATAAAATCAAATATGCAATAATAAATATTAACTGGCTACTAATGCTTACGTTTTCAGTTGCTGCCTTGCTTTTGGGATATCAGACAGATCTTCTTTCAGTAAATACTTCTTAATTCCTAACACATAATTTTCAATATAGTCCAGCCAGTTCAGTTGGCGAATATCAAAGTTGAATACCTGAAAGGCAAGAGGAGATGACAGTTTCCAGACCTGCATTGCTGACAGTCACTTTGTCCACCTGATGGATGTTTTCTTTTACAAAGATGAGGGGCAGTTTGAAACACTGAGGAGTCCAGCATAAGGAAGTAACTTGAGCTGTTATTTCAAAGACACAGTATGGATTATTATTTACATAGCAAAATTTAAGCATAGATCAAGTACAAACTTTTGGCCTTTAGGAAACTGAGGGAAATATGAGGAAACTGACATGTCTGATGAAAGCTAATTTCAAGTAAATGACTTTTTACAAGTGACAGAATAACATATTTGGGACCAAAACATAAATTATGCATCTTTTCCTTTCCATTCTTAAATATTGGTGCTGTTCCCTTGGCCTGCCATCCATTCCTATGATATCATCACTTTATTATGTAGATTAATGTAAACTTTAGGGAGCAGGGTTTAAGGAAGAGCTAGTAGAGTTTATGTGCTGTGTTTGCTTCAGGGATGTTTTCCACTATGTCTCTCAGGGTACCATTTATGAAGTCCTCTTAGTTAAGCAAAAGGAAAATTTGTTCTCATTGAACACTAGTGTCTGTTGTTTTTCTGGTCACTGAGTGCCCTCTGCTGTCAGAAACTCAAGAATAGATTCTAGCAGTGAATAGTCTTTTGCATACTACATGGATGTCCTCGTTTTTCATTCTCATCTCAATTTCAATTCAGATTTTCCCTGTCTGTATGTTTTACTTCTGTTATTCTTTTGTTATATAGGCTTATTGCAAGGTAGCTAAAATTTTGGAGAAAAAAATTGGAATAATACAAAACAGATGAGATGAGTTCCTGGAAGCTTCATAAACTTGTCGGAAAGCTGAATTGCTTTCTAAAAGTTTCACTCATCTATATAAACAGTATCCTTTTTTTATTTTGTTTTTTATATTGTCTCACATTTCTGCATTAGATTTCAACAAGACCCTAGTTTGGAATCCTGATTCCATATGGTGAATCAATGTGAATTCTAAACTACAGCAGAGATTGACTATTATCTTCAAATACCTATGACTGTTGTCTTTGTTAAATTTTTTTGAAAGTATATATTAAATATATTGCAGCTTTGATTCTTTTGTCCCCCAATTTTTAGTTATTTTAAAATAGTAAAATGTCAAAACAAATTCCAAGGTAATTACCACCTTTTCTGTTATTAAGATGGGTTAACGTCCATGAAGAAAATATAATAAAGATAAGCCTATATAAATATGTGAAGCTGCATTTTTATTTATTTTTTAGAAACTAGGCCTTGCCAAGTTGCCCATGGCTGTCTCAAACCCATGGACTCAAGTGATTCCCAGCATCAGCCTCCCAGGCAGCTGGGACTACAGGCGTGTGCCACCACACCTGGCTTTGAATCTGCATTTTTAAACCACATGTTTGATCACTTCAAAATTAGGACAATTTTACCTGTAAAAGGCATATAAATGTTTCTGAAAATATCTCTACTTCAGTTTTACAGTTACTTAGCCATGATTTCAGTTAAAATATCCATGTGAATACCAGTTCTGGTGTTCTCTACCATATATAAGTAATCATTAGATTTCATGACAAGGTAAATCTAGAACTTGGGTTTGAATCATGTTTATGAGGCGTAGAGCTGAGCAAAAAATCTTTAAGTGGCAAGTGTAGCAACTATTTACAGCTCATTATGACTGATTTCTTCTATAGTCTCTAAAATATACAGTGTCTTTTCTTTTAAAAATTTATTGGAAATTGGAGTAAAGACTTTAAAATTTAATTGTTAACTAAGAATATGCACATTATTCTGAGGGAAATAAAAGCTAGAAGAAATAGTACAAAATATATCTGTATTTGCAGATTTCAGACTATGGAAATATTTCAGGACTTTAAATTAGATCCTTGACAGTCACATAGGGTACAACATAAATGGCACTGATGATAAGCAATTAAGGTGGAGACATCTTGAGAAATAAAATCCATACTCATGGATTGGAAGAATCAATGCTGACAAAATGGCTATTCTACCTAATGCAATACACAGATTCAATGCTGTCCCTGTTAGTCCCCAAAGGCACACTTCACAAAAACAGAACAGATAATCCTGAAATTTATTGTAATCATATAAGACCTCTAATACCAAAACAATCCTAAGAAAAAAGAACAAAAATGGAGGTACCACACTCCCTCACTTCAAACAATGTCACAAAGCTATAATTATCAAAACAGTATAATATTAGTATAAAACCACACACAGATTAATGGAACAGATTTGAGACTCCAGAAATAAAACCATATATATGAACAACTAATTTAGAGCAAAGAAACCAAGAACATACAATGGAAAATGAAAGAATAAATGGTCTTGGGGAAACTGAGCAACTAAAACATCAAAAAAACAGGCAACAAAGCTGGGCACGGTGGCTCGTGCCTGTAAGCTTCAGCCTATGAAGTGGCTGGGGCTAGGGATTGCGGTTCGAGTCCTGACTGGGGCCCGTAGCGAGCCCTAGTTCCAAAAAAATAGTTGGGCGTGGTGGCATGCGCCTGTAATCCAAGCTACCTGGGAAACTGAGGTTGGGGATTGCTTGAGTCTGTGGTACCCTGGGCAACGAGAGCCTGCGGTTTCATGGGTAAAAATGGCAAGAGCTAGTCTCAAAAAAACAAAACAAAAAAAAAACTACAACAGTCAACAGCAAGTGCTGGCATGGATGTGGAGAGAAAGGAACACTTTTACACTGCTGGTGGGAATGTAAACTGGTCCAGCCACCATGGAAAGCAGTGTGGCAGACCCTCAAACTAATGAAAATGGAACTACTATTTGACCTAGAAATAGCTTTTCTGGGAATCTACCCAAAAGAGACCTCAATGTAGGTACAAAGGGACACCTGTGCTCGGATGTTTATTATAACACTGTTTATAACTGCAAGGACATGGAAACAACGCAAATGTCCCAAAACAGTTGAATGGATGACAAAGATGTGGCATATATATATACACAATGGATTATTACTCATCAACTAAAAATGACAAATTTGATGAATTTATGGTAACATGGATGTACCTAGAAGAAATCATATTAACAGAAACAAGTTAGAAAGAAAAAGACAGAAACCAAATGGTTTTATTAATAGATGGACAACTAAATGAAAGTACACAACGGGGGAGGGGGGACCAGCTGGAGTGGGAGGGGAGTGGAGAGATGGTGGGTGACCCCTGGGGATTACAATGATGTGAAATATATATAAATAAATTATATAATAAAAAATAAAATTTAAAAGAATGGAACCATACTATCTAACATATAAGAAATGAACGAGAATTGAATATAAGACTTAAAAACATGAAGTATATAGAAGAAAACAGTAAACTCTTTTTATTGGTCCTATAGAACTAACTTCATGATTTTTCTTCAGCTGCATGAGAAATAATAGTAACTAAACAAATGGAATAACATCAAACTAAAAAGCACAACAGAAGAAACTATGCTACTGATTGCAAGAAAATATTTGCAAATCATACCTAATACATACAGGATTAACACCAAAAATATATATTCAACAGCAAAAACAATCAGCCTGATTAAAAAACTGGCAGTATGTCTAAATACTTCACCAAGAAGATACATATATGGTCAACAGACACACAAGAGCATGTTCATCATCTCTTGCTAGGGAACACATATCAAAATCACAATGAGGTAGATACCTCACACCTGTCAGAATTATTAAAATCAAGAAAGAGTTTTGATGAGGATGTGGAAGAAACAAGAACCCTTGTGCACTGATGGTGCACTCTATGTATGTGTAGCCACTATGGAAAAAAGCATGGGCATTTAAAAAAAATTAATACTAGATATATAACACAGCTACTCTACTTCTGGGCAGCTGAAGAATATGAAAATACTTACTTGAGAAGAAAACTGCAGCCTAGTGTTCACTGCAGCACTGTTTACAAGAGCCTAGATGGAGAAACACTAAGTGTCCACTGATGGGCAATTGGATAATAAAGATATGGTGTGTGTGTGTGTGTGTGTGTGTGTGTGTGTGTGGTGTGTGAGTGTATTCCCATATATATGCGGGGATATTATTCAACTTCAATGAAATGAAATTTTGCCATTTGCAACAATATGAATGGCCCTTGAGATTCTGCTTAGTGAAATAAGACAGAAAAGACAAATACTTTGATTTTACTCTCATGTTGACTACAGAGAATGAAAGCAAGTGAACAAACAACAGCTCTTTAGATTTTGACAACAGAATTGGTAGTGACCAGAGAGGGAGAAGGCACGGGGTGGACTGAAGGAATAGAGGGGATTACCTGATCCAGACTTTTGGTTGGCACTACAGAAGCTGAACTACAATGCTGCAGCTCTGAACTTAAACACTAATGTTACTGTAACAATTTGAATAGAGTAGTAAACCTGAAGAGATAATCTTCCTCCAACTTTAAATAATGTAATTGTTTATTCAGTAAAATGTCTGCATTAAAAAAGTACAGAACTGTAGCTTTGCTGAAGATAAATGATCTTGATTTGACCATGAGAGTGAATGAGTGAGTCTGTGAACAATGAAGTTATTTTCACTCCCGTCACATGCGGTGGAGGTTAGAAGTAGGGTGGGTCCTAGTGATGTTTGAAGGTGAGCTGAGTGTGGACCATGTGGACATGATGGCGTGGAAGTCTATGGGCAGCCCACCACCCCAGGCCCTTCTCTGCCTGACATGCGTTTCCTGGGGTTGTGCTGACAAACCAGCTATATTAGCAAAATATGAAAAGAAATTCCATGTATCTAACCCAAATTTCCTTTGTTTGTCAGCTTCCCAGGCCAGGCTGCAAACCCAGTGCAGGCCGCCTGGGGTGGGCCACACTTACTCGCTGGTCTTCGGGGCTCAACTCCAGCATCAGCATGTCTGTGTTGGACGTGCTCCACTCCCAGCTGTGGTTGATGAAGTACTCCAGCATGGACAGGGTCTTCAAGAGCCGATTCATGAGTTTTGTGAACCTGAAATGAAGACCAGTCAGGAGCAGATGTCAGTGCACAACAAGCAGATACCTCCCTACTTGCTAGAGGCTGTAGCCACTGGATTTTGAGAAATTATGAAAACTATCCCTTTTTCCCCCATTTCCTTCTTAAGAATCATTTCTTTTCCACTCTGTGTTAAACAAAGTGGCTGAATCCAGAGGATCTTATTCTATTAGACATTTTAATATCTACTCCCTTTCCTCATTTCTATTGTCTGTTTTTCCATACTAGGCAAAGATTTTAAAAAGTGAGATAGCCACCTTGACAACCTACTGCTGTTTGTTGAATTCTGAGACAGACAACTAGAAAACTGGCTTTTTATGAACTTTTCTTGAACCTAAAAAATATATATATATAGATTCTATATTATATACTTATATAATATATAAATATATAATATAATGTATATAATTATATTATATAATATATATTATTGATTATATTATAATTACATATATATAGATTATATATTGATTTGTGGTTTGGGCAGAAGTGTTAACTGTATTAGCAACTGGTGACCTAAAAGCAGTTATGAATTGAAATGAAGATTTAAAAGGAAATAATTTACTCTGTTGGGCCCGAGCTGAAAGATGAATAGGCATCTCTACAAGCTATCACAATGTATCTGTTAGGTAGGCATCTTTTCTGCATTCCCTAAAAATATGTGAGTGAGCTGTGCATGAAGTGGTCTCCATAGTGTCAAAACCAAAATTCCAACACAGTTTTGATCACTTCACAAAGCCCTTGCTCTTTCTTGTAAAGGCACCACTGTATGACCCATTAAGGTGAAGCACAGCTTCCGATCCTAGAATCAGACTTCCAACCAGATCTGTGATGTGACTGTCTTAACTTTGTAACAACTTGCTTACCTTTAGCATTGCATCCTATTCAACACTATAATAGGACCCAGGTAGTTTAGCTGCCGTGTTTATCTTCATCTCATAGATTTAATCGGCTCAGGCTCACAGAACTCTTGTTCAAACCTCAGTTTTCTGGCTGTAAACTGCCTCTAGCTTCCAGAACAGTTGATTTTTATCACAGCCCCTTAGGCCAAGCTTGATGACATTTTCCAGTCACAACCCAGGAATGACTTAGGATATAAGTCTGAGGATTTAGTCTTATTTCTGGCAAATTCTAATGCCTACATGCCTAAAACTTTGTGAAGTAGATTCTTTTTGGTATCATGAAACATTCTTAGATAGGAGGTAAAATCGGCATTCTGTGATACAAGCATCATAATAGGGTTCAGTTTAGTTATTGTTTAGAATCAACTATAGATGATTATTTATGCCTCCCCCACCCACCCAAATTTATAGGTTGAAACCTGTTCTCAACAGTATTTGGAGGAGGAGACTTTGGAAATGATTAATGCCCTTATAAAAGAGATCTCATTTGTACAACTGGAACAAGAATTTTGTCCTGGGTTGTGAAAGTGAGAATGAGACATCACACAGCATCTCATGGGTGCAGGTGTAGTGACACCACTTTACAGGATACAATCTATTTAGAAAACCCCAAAGTGTCTCAATTGCTTTTCTTGGCAGGGGATGATTACTTGCTGAATTCATCAAGTAAATGCCTTTACATTTAGCTTTCTGTATTATGATAGCATTTTTAAGGCATGAGATGCTTTGTGACTTCTCACTGCTACCCATGTTTCGATGTGTGTCAGGTTCAGATGCTTTGATATAGCTGAAGAGAGGGCGGAGGGCTCAGGCCCCAGGCCCCAGTCCCTCATGCAGGGTCACTCTCCCAGCCACTGACTCTCTTCTTACTTGGGCTTCCTTCCTGTCAGCTGCAGGTAGAAGTCATAGATGATCGCTGGGGCCCAGTGGTTGACCGCATTCCAATACAGGGTTGTAATGCTGTTGGTTGTGAAGTCAGCTTTTGGCCTCCTAAAAGGCTTTTCATATGGTATTTTTTCAAAGGTTGCCATGACTTGGAGTCCTGGGAGGGGTGGGGGAGAAAGAGTAAGTGCTAAGTCTGGGAGTATATATCACAGTGCAGCTGCAATAGGTCAGAATTGTAAGGTTTAAGGATTCACTGTGCAGAATAGAGTGTCTTCTTGGCAGCAGGTCACCTGCAAAATTAGACACTGTGAATGGGTTAAGAACAGCGTCTGTTTATTGAAGCCTTTGGTCTAAAACAACCCATTGGAGGAAGAGTTTTAGTCAGTATAGTCAAGAGTTGTGAAGAACTCAAACCTGCTGTTCAGGTTGCAGGTCTCTTGTCTATTCTGAATGCCTAGGTCTTGTTTCCTTGTTTGGGTCATGAGTTGCAGAATGGACAGGAAAGCCAACATTTCCCTGAGAACTTGGTGGCAATGGCAGGACATCTAGTCTGTTCTGTGGGAACCTGTTGGGCTCTACTATTCACTCTTGTCCACTCTTTCAGAGGGTTTCCCCCCTCACTTTTCATGTACATTTTCAAATTTAGTAATTCTTTTCTACAGATAATTAATTTGAATTCATTTTGGTTTTGTTATGCAGAATTCTCATAGAATCTCCCTGTTCATTCAATTATGACAAAGATATCAGTTGATAAGGTAATAGGATTACTGCCTTCTTTGACACACAATACCTTGGACTCAGTGGGAAAGATACACACCCTACTGAGAGAAGATTCTTCAGAAACATTTGGCCTCCTGGGCATATGTGCTTAAAAGAGAAAAAGGGCATAGTTTGTTCTATGTGAGTGTCCAGAAAGCACATTGACCTCTTACCTGCGCAGCCACTGGGCTGCTTAACTGCTGAGGTCTCACAGGTCTCAAGCTGACCCCAAGCTCCTGATCCTATCAGCTTTTTCCAAGCCCACGGGCAGCACTTGCTTCCCACCAGTCTCTACTGCTTACCTCTAACTAAATGCTAAGCACTCAGTTCAGCAAAAACCTCTGGAATCACCCTTGATTCTCCTCTTTAACTACCCACACAGTCCAAATCACTGCTGCAGCTATCACACAGCATTCGGGTGCTCATGGCCTCAGCAATAGGACCCCATACCCTGCTGCCCTCTGGGAACTGCCCAAGCAAGTCTTTTGAAGTGTAACTCAAGAGTGTATTCCTGCTCAGGACCCTTCAATGGAGTCAGACCATGCAGACTCCTCCTCCGAGTCTCTGAAGCCTTGCCCCTGCCTCCCCACCACCGAGGTCCAGGGACCTTATTTCCACCATTCTCTGGCCCACAGTCTCTGCTGCAGTCAGATGGCCTCCTTGCTGTCACTGAGCATGAAGGTAGAGTGTTATAGCAGCCTTCTCCTTCCCCTAGAAAGCTCTCCCAGCAACCTCTCTGACATCTTTCACATCTCTGCTAAGATGCTACTTGATCTTCAATAAAGGCCCATGGTAGCTACCAAATATAAAATAGCATTTACACTTCATTCTTTAGTTTGCTTTCTTTTTTTTTTTTTTTTAGAACCCAGTCATATCTATTATGTATTTATTTCTCCCTACTAGACTGAGATCAGAAAGTTTTCCATTTTGTTCATATCTACATACTTGGGTACTTGGGTTGGAGCTGGCTGATAGCTAGTGCCCAGTAGATATTTTTTCACTGCATGAATGAATGCATGGATGAATGTCCTCACAACAAACAATTACTTTCTATTCCTTGAATCTACCTTAATTGTTCCTATTTAGTGCTAAATACTCGTCAGGCACTGTGCTAGAAGTTGGGGGGAAATGCACACATTTACACTCCTTAGGAACTGACAGTCTAGTCTGGGGGATAAAGAAAACAAACACTAACAATGTAGCTCCCAAGAATTATGCTAAAGCCCAGCACAGGTTCTGCTGGAGAAATACACAGGAAGCACCCAGTTCTCCGTATCCAGGTGGACAGGCAGGAGCAGCTCAGGAAGGCTTCCTGGGAAAGCTGTGTAAGCGGCAACAGTAGACATTTGTTGATCTGGTCACTGAATGAGATCCTGATCTCACCTAGTCCTCCCACAAGGAATGTGACTGCAAATCTTCTCAAGGAGGTTCCACTAGTACAGGAATAATCTGTAAGTTTATTAAAAATACAAATTCCTCAGCACCAATTGAGGGACTTGGGGCTGGGACTCTAAGTCTCTAGCCTAGAAGGACTGGAGTTTGATGATCAGAACCACTAGCAGAGTGTCCATTTTACCCCTGCAGAGGCAGAATACCTGCTTACCTTCCCACTCCAGGCAACAGCTCCCCATCCTGAGCTGAGGGAGCACATGCTGTCTCTGGATGCATGTGTACAATCAAATGAACTCCTAGATTCATCAAAAGACCATTTCAACTATGACAGTCTATAATTCCATAAAATAAATGGTAAACAGCATGAAAAAGAATATTTTGACTCTTGGAAACAGAATCTACATGTAGCAGTAGTTTTATTTAAGATATTTGGTTCTACTTATACATCTTTTCTAAGCCGTGTATTAATTCTCTTACTGAGGTAGAGGAGATATATTTTTATTCCAAATGCAGTCAGAATTATTTAGATATATGAGTTAAATAACTGGATATGTGGTCTAGAGAACTTTGATGGTAGTAGATAATTTAGTTTTATGTTTACTGAAGTAAAACCTTTGTGGAGTAAAACAGTACTGGGCTTCCTCAAATTGAAAATCAGATTCTAACAAATTAAGTACATTTAATTTTCCCCCTAAAAACTGCTACTATCCAATCAATAGCTACATGATCTCAATGTTTTAGATATTCACAAGAAAAGCAAATCCTCAACTGACACATGAGTGTCCTGGTCAGATAATTTTCTGTTACAAGCAGAAAAATCACCTCAATGAGAAATTTTCAAGTCTACAATTTAGGCTATGTAGTAAAGTGATGAAGAGTATCACTGACTTACTAACAAAAATTAGTATTACCAGATATTTCTAAATCTACTCAGTCATTTATCATTTCATAGCCTCAGGTATGTAGCAGTGAAGGAAGAGGTGTGTGGAAGCAGCAGCCTAAACAGTAGTAATTACCACTGACACCACTGAAAACTTCCTTGTTTCTATCTGTTGTTTCAAATCTCTGTGGCCAGTGACCCTGTGCTGCCCACAATTATGGATGTTTTCTCTCAACTCCTTTCCTTGGGAGGAAAGCGCTCTCTCTCTCTCTCTCTCTCTCTCTCTCTCTCTCACACACACACACACACACAGTTTGCTGATACATGATCTGACTTACTCTTTGTCTTTATCACCCTCTACGCTCTCAGATACTTTGCCCACTTATCTGCAGAGATACTAATAGGACACAGGCAGATATGCTCAGGTGTATAGTCACATCAGCACAGGGACTTACCCATTTTGCCCCAGTTACAGGGATTGAAGTTACCAGATGTGCAATGGTAGACTAACGTTGACTTGGGTCTAGAAAATGAAATAAAAATTAGGTAGCTATAAAAAGATGGAGAACTCATGAGAAAAAGACAAGGGAAAATAACATCTAGACAAAGTTTAAATAATTTCCATGGATAAGGCAACCTATGAATACCTTTGACTTTTGTTTCTTTTTCGGGTTACTATGCAAAAATGGGGCATCAGGAAAATGTCTGTGGGGTGTGTGTATATGAAGTGTGTGAAAGAGTTCTCAAATAGATGTGACATTTCGCAGCAAAAAGAAGTACCAAGATGATGAGAAAGATGATAATATTTCTACCTTCTGGCAAATACATAAGCTAAATTTTCTCTTAAATTCAATTAGTGCTACTGGACTTAGAAATGTCTAAATGCCTCTAAAGAAGAAAGAACAAGAAAAATTGTGTACACCGCTTATTAGCAGAGGCACCTATGCAGATAGCTGTTTCTCTTTCTTTGTCCTGAAAAATAACCCCATACATAGTGATTAGACTTTTGGCATTTATCAGGAGCTGAACACTTCAATAAAATTTAAAATATGCTCTGATTTCATCTAGGATCATTTTCCTTAAAAAGGGAAGTTGTATTTTAAATTACTGAATGTAAGAAAAACTCACTTGTTAATGACAATTTTATGGTTACATGATTTAGGGTTTATTACTCTATGGTCAACCAAGTAGTAGATAGTATCTATAAAGCATCTCCATGCATATATATATATATATATATAAAACATTATATATATGTGTGTATATATAGCATAAGACAGCACACTTGGAATTGTGTAAAACCACTGAAAGAGATGCCATCTCCTATCTAGGGTCTTCTGCAATGAAGTGACGTGGTTTGGAAATGTGCCTATTCATCCTCCTCCTCATCAAATATTTGTGACTCAGCTCAAGCATCCCCACCTGTGAACTGCCGTGTACCATCCTACGGCCAAGGTGAGGTTGACAACTGTATCAACTGGAATTAAATCTGCCACTGCCATTGGAGTAGCCTTTATGGACCGAAGTAGTCCTTTCCCAGCCTGCACGAGAAAAACAACAGGAAATGTTGGCCTAAGTGCTACGTATCAGCTGGTGCTAAAGTTTTAGACAGGCAAAACTAGTGCTGTTATTAAGAGTGTGAATGCTGATATATTGCTTACTAGGTCAGCAGGCTGAGGCTGACTTATTTCCACCTATTCAATGTCCAAGTCAAGTTCATGTCAAGTACCAATATTTCCATGAACCACAAGTGCTTCTTTTAGGGAGTGAAATGCCTCAAGTTTTCGAGAGGTATTTAGTTAGTTTAGTTTAACACCATGAGTAGGTTTTTACATCTTAAAAAATTAATTCATGACAGTTTAAGAATTTCCCATAAATATTAGTTCATCATTTAAATACTATTGCTACTACTTACTAACTTGCATGCAATAATAGATACCCAAAGTTTAAGGAACATTTAAAAAGCTTGTAAAATGATATAACAACCCCCCTTTTTTTCATTACTTGGGGAAAAGTTACTATTACTTCTTTAGTATCTCTGTTCAACTCACAGATCACCAATGCTATATGAACTCAAGAACTGGGAATTATTCATGTTCATTAAAGTCATGTCAATAGTGTGCTAATATGACTTAATGTCATTTAATAAATAGTTGTTTTTTTTGTTTGAAGTGGTTAGTGCTTTCTTTGGGTCTTAATTTGTTTTTGTTTTTTATAATTGATGACTCTTTAAACATAAGAAACCAGCTTGGAAACTTTGACAAAATTTGAATATGCAGCTTTACAAACAATGTAATGAAACTCACTCTGGGATTAAGTTAAAACAATTATGTTTGAAGTTACCAAACATTTACCCCCAAATGAGTCATAAGTATGAAAGAGATAAAGGCAGCAAAAGAACAGAAAGATAGTGACTGCTAGAAAAAAATCAGAAAGTTGATCATTTCTGTCCTCGGCAAGTAGTCTAAATCACTGCTAGGCTTATAGTTTAGGTGATGCTGGACCTAGTTCTGAGAACAGAGGCAGAGTCTTAAGTCTGAGATCCCTAGCAAGAGAACTGAATACATAGTCATTCTGGAAAGTGGAGCTGTGGACCTTGCCCCAGATAACCTCAGCATGAGTTCCAAGGTGTCAAAACTTGGAGGTTGGGAGGGCTGGCCGGCAGGGAGATGGCATGAAGAACTGTGACCCAGGGGCCAGTGAGGCTGCTGGAAAATCTGCCTTTTATTCATCTATTTTCATGTCTGAAACATCAGCCCTCACTGGTAGTCTATTGTAGCTCTTAAGAGCTAGTTTATTTTATATGCAAACTGATATATATTTCATGTCTACAAATTTTATAATCAAGAATTTAATGATCTCTGTGAAAAGGATTTTTGTTGCAAACCCTGCAGTAATTCACACTGTTAATAAATAGTGAAAAGGAGAAAATACCCCCATTTTATGGTAACAAAGGGAAACACAGACATGGTACTTGATGCTCAACCACTTTCCCAAATGCTCATAAATAGTGATGGATGTGATTATAGTTGCTCTCTTTTCATATAAGAGAACTCACTGGCAATAGTGAGTAATTTACTTCTGCCTCCACCTGCAACTGCAGTTAGTAAGGTGACATTTTGATTCTGGGTCATGTAGCTGAGCCAACACTATGTACCCTGTTACTCCCCCCATGGCATTTCAAAGCTCTGTTGCCCACATAAATACATACCGCAATAATGAGGCCACTAGGTCCATTGAGGTTATCAACCCAACCCTAAAACAAAAAAGAAGTTATTGGTTATGTGTGGCAGAAAGTCACAATCACAACTTTTGGAAATAAGCAGTTTAACTGAACAACATCAAACATGACCAATGAGATCCCCCAACCAAAAGAACTGCTTTATCCAGTATTTCTAAGAAAATAAAGATCAGAGGAAAAGCAATAAGTGTTTTCTGCACTTGATTTGTGCAAGATTTAAAATTCTACAGCAGTTTTTCATAGGTGGAGTCAAGGATGTTTCTAAGTCATCGTGTGACCCCTCTTGGGGGTTACACAAGTCATCAGCATTATTCTCCAGCTCCTGAGACCTGGTTTCAACTCCTTGGGGGAACATTTTGAACACAATTCATAGAAATAACGAATTTCTTGGCTACTTTGAGTCAGTGTTCATATACCAGTATTACGCATGATTAGAGTTTTTAAAGATGATGTTTAGGAGCAGCTAGGAGAGAATATCTTTTAAAGTTTATTTCCTACGCATTAAGCAAGTGAGTTGATTTTATGGTGTCTGCTTATCCATGAAAGCCAAAATGTGTGTGTCAAATGGGGGAGGAGAAAGAAGAGGATGAAGCAGTAAGTCATGAGCTCTTTGCTAGGGAGCAGGCAAGTGGGCTTGTTTCAGATATAGCAACTAGAGGATGAACTGCTACTAAGTAGTGGAGCTAAAATCTAACTGGCCTATAGCTTCACAGAATGGTTTCCCAGTAGATGGTATAATTTAAAGTACTTTTAATGAAGTGGTATACACAGGGTAAAAGTGCTATGGGAAAACCTTCTGTCAGTTTTATGATTTCTATTTACGGTGGCATTTGTAATATCACAAAAATGGCCACTAAGAACAATCTGGAATATTTAAACTATGGTAGCAAAGCCAAGAAATAAAAATTAAAAATCTCCCATGGGAATTTTGAGACTAGCACTATGGGGAAGCTATTAAGCATTCTGCCAGCTCCAGGCTATCAGGGCAAGGAAGTTCCAACCAGAGAAGTCTTGAACCCAACATGGGACTTTGCCTTAACAGGGTGTGTTTGATTTTCTGGACCCAGTCACACCTGGAGAAGGAAAATCAAAAGGATAGAAGAGAGTCAGTGGCCTTGGAAGAGGCCCATGTGGACACTAACTCAGGTCCAGGGGAGAAACTGACCGGGAAGGGCTCCTGCCAGGTGGCACCGACAATGGAGGGCCTGATGATGGCGATGTTGAGGTTCTCGCTCTCCTGCTGCACCACCACCTCTCCCAAGGCCTTGGTGTAGGTGTAGGTGTTGGGTCGGTCCCCGATCAACTTTGGTGTGATCTCATCGATAATTGCATCATCTAACCACCTGAAGGTAGAGTGACAAGGAGTTCAAGTGACATACGCTCAGTCATACACCAAGAAAAAAATGGGAGACACAGACTATCAAACAAAACTTGCATTTTCCAGCCTGAGTTCTGGAATGCAGAAGCAACACAGGAGACCAAGGTGGAGTACACCTCTCTAAGCCACAGCTTATAATGAGCTCATTGTTCCACACTGCAGGGCTCAGCCAGACCCATCAATATCCTTGGCCCCTCACCCAGATGCAACAGCTATGCAATTTGTGACTTTAATTAGACATCATATTTAATTATCTCCAGCATGTGTAAGTAGAAACACTGAACACACTGTGACATGCCTGTGTAATGCCAGCTGCTGAGCTCAGCGAGCTTACAGGCACTCATCCAAGTGACTTTCTGGCTGCCCCGCTCACTTGGTGCTGTCCAAGGAAAACCCACTTGCTAATCTTCAACCTTTAGCTTAAAAAAAAAATCCATTCCATGAAATGAAGGCAACTACATTTAGCAGACCTGCCATTTATTTTAGCAAATCAGTGAAATGTTTTGAACATCTGTTTAGAGTCAATGACAATCTGGTCATTCTTTCCAGAAATTTCCAGCAAATTCTGAAGTGCTCTCATAATGATGGATGGTCTGTCAAGTGGAGGAATTACAGTATTCCGAAGCAGTTATATGTATATATATATATATATAAAGTGATGACTGATTACCTCTCCTTACAAGACGTATCATGAACTGGTTGCTATGGCATCAACCTACTCTATTTTTAAAAATATGTCAGAACCATTTTGATAAAACTATACTTCTCAAAGATTGCATGAAGATCATCAATTATTTAAAACTACTATTAGCTGACAGATCATTTTGGTTAGACTTGCTCTGTAATGCGGCTTTTAAAAATCAGGTGACCTGAAGCTGTTGGTGTGATTTTTATGATCCAGTGATTAGCACATTTATACTCAATTATACTATTTTGATGGTAGGAAAAAACTGGCTGTCACTGCTTTTCTCCCATGACAAATTGTTGGGCACTTATGTATTTAACACTGAGGCTGACTCAAGAGCACCTCTCTCAGTTTTAATAACCCACTTGATATAAGCATGATATGAGAATTGTCTTTGATGCTTTGCTGAGTTTTTTCTAGATACTCATATGCCTTTTGACTTAAATTGACTGGAAAAGATTGAAATGCCTAGAATAAAAAACTGTTCTAACTACCTAAGAGAACAGAAGTTATTTCAATTACAGGGCCACATGAAGGTTGGGGGAGAGTATGGGATAATGTGGGCACCTCTCTGTCTTCACAGTAATAGCTGCCTCATCTTATCTGTGGGTAAAGTATGGGTTAATTGACCTAAAGGCATTTTCTTTTTATGGCAAAGGCACATATGTCACAAAAACAGAGTATGAAGAAATATGGACAAATTTCAATTCAATAAGGCTGAAAAGATTCTAAGATGACACCAGAATCTAGTATGACATGAGGAGTGTAGTTCACACAGTGCCCAAGTTGCTGTCAGTGATGCTGGTGTGAGGTGGAAGGGTGATACCCGAAGTCTTACAAAGTTTGCTACATATGCTTGAATTAGGGAATACTAGCCTCACAGACTTCTTTTTCTTTGATTTTTAGATTTTTTTTTGGTCCACTTATTTCACTTTTTTAATCCTTAACTTCTTTAATTTTTTCTTTCTTTCTTTCTTTCTTTCTTTCTTTCTTTCTTTCTTTCTTTCTTTCTTTCTTTCTTTCTTTCTTTCTTTCTTTCTTTCTTTCTTTCTTTCTTTCTTTCTTTCTTTCTTTCTTTCTTTCTTTCTTTCTTTCTTGTCTCACATATTTCTAAGGACACAAATGCAAAGCAAGAGGTGGTATCATCAATGGCTGCTCTATGATCCTTAGCTCCCTGGAGTTTACTGGCTTAGCTTTTTATTTTCTACTTTTTCACTAGTGAAAAATGGCAAGTTATACCTATTCTAAGTTTTCAGTTATCATGAGGGTAAACAGCACTAAGCACAACTGGATGTCAAGTTATTTGATATGCAAAAGGTGCCAGTCAGCCCAAGGCATTCCTCTACTTAGTCAAACCATACATGAGCAGAGTACCTTTTCTGACATAGCCAAACAGAAGATCTACTGTTCCTGCACCCATTTCCCAGGCTCCAGGGTGTTGAGGGTGGGGATTAAGGGAGTTTCTCAGATTGCTCTTTGTTCTACCACGTTCACTTTGTTGTCCTTTAGTCTCAATGTGTTTGGTAAGAAAAGGTGGCATGAGAAAAGAGGCCACAGACAACAAAAAGCATTTTTTAAAGTAGCCAGGTGCCCTTCATTGTAACTTTAGATGTTTTGAAACCATATGGCCCCAAACCTAAACTTCTATCTAAATGGCTTTGAAAGAGGCACAATGCTATTGACACATACAATGTCTTTTTAAGTGACTCTCCTTTTGAAAATCACTGACCTAACCTCTTAATTTTATCCATAGTTCTATAATTGTTGTGTTTACTGGATGAACTGGCAAGGGGAAGATGTCTTTTCCATGTAATTTTTTCATACATCAAGCAAGAAGTCTCATGGAGAGGTGACGCCGGGCCTGCCGCCTCCCTTATTTTCACTTCTCTCATTGGGGGTGTCTCCTTCCTTGGCTCACTCTGCTTAAACTGTTATTCTGGGAAGCTCACAGGAAATCCCCAATTCATTCCTGCATAAGAGTCTCTCACGGCAAACATCACCAGTTGTGGAAACTGGAACCAGAAAGCAGACAGGAGTCAGAAGGGTGGCAGGTGACATGTAAGGGTCCTCCTTGATGATGGGATGAGGCACAGGGCAGGGTCACATGCTAGGAAAGTGAAAGCTGGACCTGAACTGGAGGCCACACCAGCCACACACCAACAAACAGTAAAGCCATTATCGGTGTGTGCTTGTGCCAAGGTGCTAATGCTTGTGCACTGCCTCAACCCAACCTCACCTTCTGAGGATGTTAGAACCATGCAACCTGCCAGTTTTGAAACAGGAACTGAAGGGAAGACTGAGACCCGGTATTCTTGGGCCATGGGGTACATAAAGGTGGGGTGGACTGAGCAAGGAAGGGAGTCTTTCACCTGACAGAAGGGTCAGGCAGTGGGCTGCAGGGTTTAGGACCCCAGTTCTATTTCCCTCATTAATAGCAGGGAACATGTCATGTGGGCCTCTCCAAAGGAGCTTCTATTACCATGGAGTTGGGGTGCCTTGAACCCCCCATGTGGTTGTGCTTTCTACCTGGGAGCTCCCCAAGTCCACTATTGTTGGGACTTTATCGAAACTTCCTTATGTAGACCTGATTGAGTAACTGTCCCCAGGCCCTCTGGCCTCTCCATACAGGGAGGTGGAAATGAAAATTTCAGGTTTCTAAAATGGTTCAGTCTCCCTGGTGAGAAGCCCACCTGGAAACCCCTGAGGCCCTCATGCTGGGACAGGAGATGCTCTTCTCACTTAGGAATTTATACATACACAACAGGGGAAGTCCCTGGCAAAACGGGCCACATGTCTTTTATTTCCCTATTTTGAAATTCCCACCAAAAAGAAAGAAAAGCTCATTTAACTTTTCCATGATTTCTTTTTTCTTATTCTTTCTTTCTGCTTGACTGAGTGTGACAAGCAGAACTGTGAGGTAGCTGAGGTGTCCGCTATGGTGATATGATACATAGAGATACAGTGAGGGAACACTCCCTGCCCCCAAGTAAATTAACATCCACGTGGATTGTGGATCACAAAGCTCACAGAGTCCACTGAGATTATTTTGTTGACTAATTCCCAGTTCTTCTTTAGAATTTGGGAACCACTGAGACACTAAGAACAATGATAGCCACTAGGCACCATTTAGGGGGTGACTTGATAAAAATCCTCAAGGGGAACAGAAATCTTAAGTCTTGGGAAATAATTTTATAATTCATTCTCAGGTTAACTGCAACATCAAGAAGAAATCAGAGGAAAAAGTTTTAAAGAACAGACTAACAAAATCTGGACTGCACTGATTCAGAATGATCTTAATGCTACTTGTCATTCTGAAATGTGAGAAAGTTTCACCTAAATAGCTGGTGGAGTTGGTCAGGGGCTGCTGGACTTTATTCAAAGAATTATTGAAAACACTTAACAGGTAGGTTTTATGTGACATTTAATAAAAATTGCAGTCAGGAAGTGGGATAAGTTGTAAGCACACAGGTTTTTAATACCTAAGACTTAACATAACTACCTCTGGAATTCTGTCATCTAGTCTGGTTTTTGCCAAAATAAACAAACAACAAATGGCATGAACACTGATTCTTGCCATCAAACAGTTTCTCTTCTCTCAGAAGATACAGAAGTTCTGCTGTGGGCTGGCTCTGGATAGCAATAAGTTGCAGGGCCCTGCTCCTCTGACAGGGGTGGCTGGGGCACACAGACAAAACTCCTGTTCTTAGAATGGCCAGCTGGTCCTCCCCAGGCAGGATGAGTGCAGGGCACCATAGGAACACCAGGTAAGGCCAGCTTGAGCCCAGGACACCAGGGATTGGTGTCTGAGTGGGAACCCTGGGAATCGCAGGAGGAAGTGGGGGGGGGTGGGAAAGAGAGAGAGAGGAAAGAAAGCGAGGGGAGAGAGGAAGTCAGAGAAGAGAGAGAAGGAGAGGAGAGAGAGAAAAGGAGAGAAAGAGAGACACAGAGAGAGAGACAGAGAGAGAGAGGGAGATACAGAGGTCAAGCATGGGGAGCAGCTGGGCCAGGAGGGAGGAAGTGCTGTTACATGAGGGGGCTGGGGAGATGGGGGCCCTGCAAGCACACTTTTGACTGAAGGACTTCCTGGTTAAAAAGACATGGTGCTTCAATTTTGCTGCATGTGATAGGCCTGTGTAGAGTCTCTGTCTCTTCTTTGTTCAGTTTTGAGTGGCTGTATCATTCTAAGAATTAGTGTAGCTCATCCAGGTTGTTGTATTTGTTTGCATACAGATGTTCATAGTAATCTCTAATTATCTTTTGAATTTCTGCTGTGTTGGTTGTAATTTCTCCTGCAGTATATTTACACAATAGAATGTTATTCTGCAATTAAAACTGACAAAAATGAAGTATTTGCAATAACATAGATGAACCTAGAGGGAATCATATTAGCAGAAATAAGTCAGATGGGATATAGGAATAACAAACAAAAGTCAAAATAAGCAAAAACACAACTGGGGCAAGCTCCTGGGGAGGTAGAAGAGGGAGGGAGAAATCAGGGAGTATTACAAGAAGATCAAGATGAAGGTTCACAGGTGATAAGGTGGAGGGAAAACCCAGGCAAATGCAATTATGTTTTATATATATATATATATATATATATATATATATATATATATATATATATATATATATATATATGTGTGTGTGTGTGTGTGTATATATGTGTATATATATATTATATATATATATACACACATATATATGTATACACACATAAATATGTACACAAAAAATGATTAATAATAAATACAAAAAAGAGAACATACAGTCATCTGCAGACTATATGAATGTGCTTATAGGAAAATGAATTAGCATTTTGCCATAAGAATACTCTGAGGATAGGGAAAGGAATAAAACGTGGGGGAAAAAAAGGCACAGTGCTTCCTCAGTGGCATTTCCAATGTAGCTGATTGAGAGAAGCTGCACATCCAACCCTACTTCTATTTAGTTAACAGTCCCCTGTCAGAGTCCAAAATGACAGATAGAAATGGAGGCAGTCCTCTGGTCAGTCTGTCACAGGTAACACTCAAGAGCCCAGGGTTCCACACAGGGAGGGAGGGAGGAACAGTGGGGGGGGGGGGCACCTGGAACATCAGCTCCCTACCATGAATTGAGCTTCATTTCTATCTCTTCTCCCATCTCTGCTCAATACTTACGTTCTTCTACCGCCTGTCTGTCTGTATAGGAAGCATGTACAGTGGAGTGACTCTGGTGTGAGCTCCATTCCTGGGTGTGTCACACACTCATTGAGAGACAGCACAGTAAGGACAAAGCAGCCCCACCTAGAAGGTGACCAGATTAAGACCACTGGCCACAGAGTGCCTTCAACTATTCTGGAAGTTCCCTTTGCACCAATTAAGCAAATGATTCCTTATTAGCAACTTTTCAGTGACCTCCAGTTCCTCTAGATGACTTTCCTTCTTTGTCCTGGATATTTTTGAGTGATAGATGAAAATATCTATTCTCAGAGCTGTATGAGATAAAAATGTTTGCCCCAAAGGGGGTGAACTCATGATTTAGAACTTCATTTTAGAAATCATATCTTAAATAAAAATACAGTAGTAGTATGTAGAATTAAAATTTGACACAATCACTGGGAAAGTCTCTCTTCCATGCAGAGATTAGAACGATAACAACAAGGTCATGGTGCTAAATGGAGGAGGACAATCAAGAAAAATACACATGTAGGGTCCTGAGACCAGGGTCAGGTCCTATGAAGAGAATGGTTGCAGTGAGTTGGCAAGAGGAGATACATTCAGACATAATTTCTTTGGCACACACCTTCTGCAGGCATAGTTCTTCTTTTACTAATCTTTTGATTGACTTCTAATAAACACCTCCAGCACTGCAATCAATATATTATCTAACTCACTGTATCACTGCAACTCTAAGATGGGCACTATTTTTAATCCCATTTTACAGTTGAAGGAGTGGGAGCTCAGAGAGGCCAAGGAACTTGTGCAAGCTACCTACCTACCTACCTACCTACCTACCTACCTACGCAAGGAGGTAGCTGACCCGTAAGTCACTCATGCCAGTCTGACAACAATGAGGTCATGAACCACGTCTATGTGCAGCCTTCCAGTCACCTTGCACAGTCCTAAAGTATTTAAGACAGCATTTCTGTGTGACTGTCCTGACCTTACCCAGCCGCAAGCACTGCTGCCTCCTTGGGGATGATAGGAATTGGGACAGGCAGCAAAGAGCACCTGGGTTTTTGAAGGGCATCCTACTCTGTGACCTCATCAACCACCACTACCAAGAAGCAAAGAGCTCAAAAAGTACCCTCTTGCCCCTGTGAATCCAACTCACTGCATGGAGTCGATAAGTTTCTTGGGCTCCACCTGGCATGGATAGACGACTTCGTCGATGTGCTTCAGGTTGCAGTTGGAAAAGGCAGTGGAAATGTGCACAAAGACCTCAAGCTTCTGCATCTGGCTGGCCATGAGTAAGAGTTGCTGGGTGGCAGTCACGTTCAGCTGTACAGCGTGCCTGAAGGACAAACAGGGAGGTCATTGAGTCTCCATCCTGTGGGTAGAGCACATCCCCAGGATGGGCACAGGCCAGGAGCAGGGAGAAAGGCTGGGGCCAGGGTGACCTGGTGGTGTGCATGTTGGGTTGAGGAGCATATCACTGTCATACTCTGCACTCAAACCCTACTTGCTAAAACACATCTGCATCCAGGGTCACTTGGTTCTAAATCAGGAGGAAGGAAAAAAATCAGGGGTCCCTGCATGTTGTGAAGCAGACATGAAAAATCTAAAAACACAGCAGACATGAAAAGTATAAAAACCCACCAGTGAACCATCTTACACAAAAAGTTGGGAAATTCCAGTAAACTGGAGGAGAGCAACAGTAGTGGCCTCAAAATGGGAAATGTAAGTTTCCATGGCAGAGGTTCAGGTCAGACATGAAAAACTAGTATCAAAATTCTAAAATTTAGCAAATAGAACACAAAGTGCCATAAATACAAGAAATGATGTCAATGAAAGAGTTCATGTCAGAAACATGTGGTTTCTACCACATTAGGAAGCCTACTAACTAATCTAACTCAAAGAGAAAACCTGTCCTATTTTCATGTTCTCTAAAAATTTTGAATTTTTAAAAGCATTCATATTCCTATCCAATTACACTACAAAAGAACACAATAACTTAAAAGTACATATTTCAACTAATGAAGCTGCATCCTGTTCAACAGTGAGTAGGTAAGTAGCACAGTTTTGGCAGCGGGCACCTAGCCAGCTACCAAGGCAACAGCTGCTACCACTGCACTGGAGGGGCCAGCTTACAATGAGAGAGGAGACAAATGAATGACATACTGATCCTGTAAAGACACTCAGAAAATTCACTAGCAGACATCTATCCCATAGATCCAGAAAACAGAAAGAACCAGTAAAATAAAAATACTGGGTATGGATAATAAGACAATTTAGCAGGGTGTCTAATTATAAAATTATGGAAAGAGAATCACAAGCTTTCCTACAACAAAAGAGAATATCACAGAAGAAAAGTATAGACTCAAATTGGAACGTGTGAAAAATATATTAAATAAACCATAAATTATGAGGAACTATAAAGAAAATAGCAACATGCATTAAAAGTCATGACAGAAAAAAGGAATAGACAGAAATTTGTGTTCTTCAATAGGAGGGACCAATGTTTTAAAATGCTATTTTTATGATTTAATCTATTAGTGATTAGATGAGCCTAATCAAACTCCCAACCTTTCACAAACTTGGCAAAATTTTTCTAAGTTTAATGAAGATTTTCTAAGAATAGTCAAGTAGGGTCTATGAAAAATGATGTGTGTTGTTTAATATAATTAAAATGATAGTCATTAAAATACTGTGGCATTTACCTACCAAAAAAAACCAAGAGTTAAAAAATGGTAATTTAGTTTAAAAGTTACATTTCAAATGAGGAGTGAAAGTAAACTATTCAATAAATGTTGTTAAGGAAGGAACCATCTGTTTGAAATCTTAAAAAAAAGCTACTCTACATTCACAGCTATAGCACTCTTCTTTTTACAACATGCTCTTGTCTCTTCCTCTTTACAGCAACATAAATTTCAGTGAGTCAAATATTTGAATGTGAAAATTAAATAAAAACACTAGATGAAATTATGAAAGGCCACATATAAAATAAGAGCTGAGAAATGAAAAACTTAAAATATTTTGAGCCTTATTAAAGACAGGGTTAATAAGTTCATTCCTCCAATAAATTTTAACATTTATAAAGATGTTTTATTAGAAAAATTGACAAAGAACATAAAGAAGCACATCACAAAGGAATAAAAAGTCAAACACAAACATCAAGCCCACAAATGTGTCCAGATGAGGACCAAGGAAACTGTTAGCCCCTGACCTCAGCATGCCCTGCACAGCCACGTGGATCTTCCCAGCAGGCCTCAGACAGACAGCCAGAGACAGTGGGAGGGAGCCATGGATGTGCCCAGGTGAGGGTGAGGAACCTGTGAACCTCCAAGCCAGCAAGCCCTAGTGCCAAGTGCCATGTAGCAGTACAGCCCCAGCAGAAAGAGCTAGGAACAGCCACCGCCTATGTGAGAAAGTACACCCCTGCCAAAACAAAGAGCTAACACACTCCCAAGTCCACCACTAGCCCCAACAGCTCCCAGGGAAACTTAGAAAATTGAATCTGCCTTAACAGCCTCAGGGAGAGAAGCACCTAGGCAGAAGAAGGAAGACCTGTCTTGCTGGTAGTCACAATCACTAAATATCCCCTATGACCACAAGAGAGTACCATCCATCATAAAAGTCAACTGAAAATCATGAAGTCAACCACAGCAGCACACGCACAATGTAGAATCAATCACGAAATGGTAACTGATAAAGAGCTTCAATAAACATACCTGCAAACATAAGTGCCACAGGGGTCCAATGCATAGAACAAATCCAAAGACAAACAACAGGAAGGAGAAAAAAGACACATATGTTCAAGCAAGCCCCTCAGGAAATAATACTCCACCAAAGGAAAGGCACTCAGGCAAGGAGGGACTAGAGACACATATTTAAAAAACTCCAAGTCAAGAATACTTTACCCTACAAAGATCTCCTTCCTTTATGAAGGCAAAATAAGAACCTTCCCAGACAAAAATCTTCAAAAGTTCGCTACCACTGAACCTCCACTTCAAGAAATTTTACAAGAAGATTTAAGATCTAAACCAACAGGAAGCTGATCAGGAAGAACACAACAAGGTAGTAAATAGAATGAGCTTGAATGACATTTTGGTACATCAAAATGACCTCCAGAAAGATAACCTCAGACTCTCAATTATTAATAATGACGCTGAAGGTCAATTGTCTAAATGTACCAATCAAAAGAGAGTAGCACACTGGATCAAAAACAGAATCCAACATTCTACAGCCTACAAGAAACCTACTTGAACTCTAAAGATAAGCACTGACTGAAAGTAAAGGAATAGAAAAATACTCCTGCAAGTAAATGCCCATCCCACTGCCTCCCCCCCCCCAAAAGGGCAGGGATAGCCATACTTGTAGCAGATAAAGCAGACTTTATACTAAAAAAAGGTGACAAGGAAAAAAGAAGGAAACTGCATAATAATGAAAGGGTTAATATGTTAAAAGGACATAACATGCATTAACACATATTCATCAAATGAGGGAGCACCAAATTTCAGTAGACAATTACTAACAGCACTGAAAAAAAGACATTTGTGAAAATACAAATGTGGTAGGCAATTCCAATACTCCACATTCACCAAAGGACAGAGCAACAAGATAAAAACTACACAAAAGCTCTAAATGAAGATCTAGATAGCAAGGACTTTACAGATATCTATAGGACACTGCACAGGTGAGACGCCGGAAGTCAGTGGCACCAGCACCAGGCCTCTGGGAGGGTCCCTTTCTTCTGCCACTGCTGCCGCAGATTCGGAAAGCCGCCCCCTTCAGCCAGGTTCCTGAAGGAACCCACCAGACCTTCCCCCACCCAGGTGAGACGTCGGAAGTCACTGGCACCAGCACCAGGCCTCTGTGAGGGTCCCTTCCTTGCACCGCTGCTGCCACAGAACCAGAGAGCCACCCCCTTCAGCCAGATTCCTGAGGAAACACACCAGGCCTTCCCCCACCCAGGTGAGACGTCGGAAGTCACTGGCACCAGCACCAAGCCTCAGGGTGAGTCCCTTCCTTGTGCTGTTGCTGCCGCAGAGCTGGAGAGCCACCCCTTTAGCCAGGTTCCTGAGGGAACACGTCCAACCTTCCCCCACCCAGGTGAGACGCCAGAAGTCACAAGCAGCGCCAGTGCAAATCACTAAACTAAACTACAGATCTAGAAAACATTGCTACCAGCATGCCAACCAACACCAGATCCATGGTTTCTCAATATGTAGAACAAGCCAGAAAGCAAAACACAGTAAGGAGAAAAACTGTGGACATGCCAGCAAGACCTAAAGGAAATAATCCATCACCACCAGAGAAAAGACAATCTCTAGAAAACACCAAGCAAAACATAGAAGAAATGGTGTGGATCTGAGACAAAGATTCCAACATCAACATGTTAAATGCACTGCAACAAGTAAGAGAAGAATCAGAAAAAAAGGATAACAGAATGATAGAAGCATTTAATGCACTAAGGGAAGAAGTAGAAATATATAAAAAAGAAAGCATCAATATGTATAACCTAATCAACGAACTGAAGAATGAAATTGAATCCATAAAATTGAAATTGAAAGAGACTCAAAATTTAAGGGTTGCAATAGATGAGCTCAAAAATGCACAAAGAAGCTATGGAAGCAGATTAGATGAAATAGAAGAACGAATTAGCACACTTGAGGATACAGAAATAGAGAGAACAAAGAAAGAAAAAAGAAAGAGAAAAACAAAGTAAGAGGACTGAAGAAAAGCTCAAAGACATGTCAGATTCCTTAAAGAAAAAAACATAAGAGTAATAGGAATCCCAGAATGAGAGGAGAGAGTCATGGGAACTGAAAGGTTTTTCAATATAATAGTAGAATAGAACTTCCCAAATCTGAAGAAAGAAACAAAAATATACATACAGGAAGCCAAAAGGACACCAAACTACTTTAATGAAAGAAAAGCCACAGTGAGATACATCATCATAAACCTTCCAAAAACCCAAGATAAGGAGAAAATAATGAGAATGGCTAGAGAAAAGAAACAGATAACCTACAAAGGAAAACCCATTAGACTGACCTCAGATTTTTCTGAAGAGACACTCCAGGAAGGAGAGAATGGAGTAACACCTACAAAAAAAATCTCCAAGAAATAAAGTGTCAGTCAAGAATATTCTACCCTGCAAAACTATCCTTCCTCTATGAAGGAAAAAATAGAACCTTCTCCGACAAGCAAAATCTCCAGAAATTTGCTACCACTAAACCCCAACTCCAAGAAATTTTGCAGGAGACCTCAAGATAAAAACCATAAGAAGAACAAATACAAAAAAAAAAAAAACCCAAACAAAATAAACCCCAAAATGATCACCAGGATACCGTTAGAATCACAAACATCAATAATCACCCTAGATGTCAATGGTCTAAACTCAGTAATCAAAAGACAAAGAGTTGCAGACTGAATCAGAAAACAGAAACCAACATTCTGCTGCCTCCAAGAAACACATGTGATCTCTAAGGATAAGCATAGACTGAAGGTGCAGGGCTAGAAAACTACACTACAAGGAAATGGCCCATACAAGAGGCTGCCATTCTTATATCAGACAGAATAACTGACAGAAAAGCTGATTGAAATAATAAACCAATTCATTAAGGTAGCTGGATACAAAATCAACACATAAAAATCAACAGCATTCATATATGCAAAGAATGAATCAGAAGAAGAAATTTAAAAAAAAACATTTACCATTTGCACCAAAGAAAATCATATACTTGGGAATAAACCTAACAAAAGAAGTAAAAGACCTATACAAAGAAAACTATAAAACATTCTTAAAAGAAATAGATGATGTAAAAAAATGGAAAGATATTCCCTGTTCATGGATTGGAAGAATCAGCATTATCAAAATGGCCATACTATCAAAGGCAATCTACAGATTCAATGCAATGCCAATAAAGATCCCAATGGCATATTTTAAAGATATAGAAAAAAATTACTGAAATTCATATGAAACAACAAAAGACCCCAAACAGCCAAAACAGAAGAGAGAATGGAGGTATTACTATTCCAGACTTCAAACTATACTACAAAGCCATAATACTTAAAACAGCATGGTACAAAAACAGAAAAACAGACCAATGTATCAGAATTGAATGCCCAGAAATAAAACCACACATATATAGTCAACTAATCTTTGACAAAGGGGAAAAAAACATACTCTGGAACAAGGACAGCTTCTTCAGTAAATGGTGCTGGGAAAACTGGATCAAAACATGTAAAAAAATGGACCAGGACATTGCACCCTCAAGGAAAAGAGTATACTTTTTAAAAAAATGCAAATAGATCATTCTCCAAAATTGACCACATATTAGGCCATAAGAAAATCAATTAGTAAATACACAAAGATTAAAATAATACCAACTTTTTTTTCTCTGATCATAAAGGCATCAAACTAGAAATCAACAATGAAAAGAAAGCAAGGAGATTGTCCGCTACATGGAGATTAAACAACATGCTACTGAGCGGTCACTGGATAAATAAGGAAATCAAATAAAAATATACTTGGAGACAAATGACAAAGGTAAGACATTCCAGAATGTATGGGATTTGGCAAAAGCAGTAGTAAGAGAAAAATATATAGCAATACAGGCTATATCAAAAAGCAAGAGGAACCAGAAACACAACAACAACAACAACAAAAGAAATACAAAACCCAGGAGAAGGCAGGAAATAATAAAGATTAAAACAAAAATATATGAAATAGAAACAAAAAAGACAATTCAAGAGATAAATGTAACCAAAAGCTGGTTCTTCAAAAAAAAATAAATAAAATTGAGAAATCCTTATCAAGACTCACAAAGGAAAGGGAGAAAACTCAGGTAAGCAAAATCCTAAGTAAAACAGGAGAAATTATAACAGATACAGCAGAAATCCAAGGGATAAGTAGAGATTACTATGAGCACTGATATGCAATCAAGTGTAACAACCTGGAGGAGATGGAAAATCCTTAGAACTATATTCTCACCCAAATTTGAACAAAGAGGAAACAGAGGACTTAAGTTAATTACAAGCAGTGAAACTGAAACAGTTATCAAAAAAATCTCCCTAAAAAAAAAAGCCCAGGAATAGTTTCACAAATCAGTTCTCCCAAACATTCAAAGATGAAATCTGTATTATGAAAACTCTTACAAAATAATTGAGAAAGGAAAACTGCCAAATACATTTTATGAAGCAAACATAACACTAATACCAAAATCAAACAAAGATAATACAAGAAAGAAAATTACAGACCAATTTTCCTAAAGAACACAGATGCAAAAATCAAAAAATCATAAATAAAATCTTGGCAAAACAAATCCAACAATGCATAAAAAGGGTTACATACCATGACATGTGGGATTTATCCCAGAGACACAGGGATGGTTCAAAATCTGAAAAATCAATCAACATAATCCATCACATCAAAAAGGAGAAAACCAAAAATCACATGATCAGATCAATAGAGAAAGTATTTGTTAAAGGGCCAGCATCCAAGATGAAGGCCCATTAAAAATTTGGGATAAAAGGAACATATCTCAGCATAATAAAAGTCATATACAAGAAACCCACAGCAAACATAATCTTTACTGGAGAAAAACTGAAACTATCTCCATTAATATCTGGAAACATGCAGGAAGGCCCACTGTCACCACTGCTTTTCAATATAGTACTGGAAGTTCTAGTGAGGAAAACAGGCATGAGAAAGACATAAAAGGAATACAAACAGGGAAAGAAGAAATGAAACTATCATTATATGCAGAAGACATGATGCCTAATATAGAGAACACCAAAAAAAGCACAGAAAAATTAATTGAAACAACAAACTAGTTCAGCAAGGTAGCAGGTTACAAAATCAACACACACACAAAAAAATCAGTAGCCTTCTTATATGCAAAAACTCAGTCAGAAGAAGAAGAAATTAAAAAAAAAAACACTTACTTTACCATTGCACCAATGAAAATCAAATACCCGGGAATAAACTTAACAAAAGACATGAAAGACCTACACAAAGAAAACTATAAAACATTGTTCAAAGAAATAGAAGACATAAATAAATGGAAAGACCTCCCTGCTCATAGATTGGAAGAATTAACATTATCAATATGGCCATCCTATCAAAAGCAATCTACATATTCAATGCAATTTCAATGAAAATTTTAATGACATTCTTTAAAGAAATAGAACAAAAATTACTAAATTTCATATAAATAAAAGACCATTAATAGCCAAAGCGATCCTGACCAAAAGAAGAGAGAATAAAGGCATTATGCTCCCAACTTCAAATTGTATTACAAAAATTACATGATAATTAAACCAGCATGGTATTGGAACAAAAATAGACAGACCAATGGAGCAGAATTGAAAGTCCAGAAATAAAGCCACACATATATGGTCAGCTAATCTATGATAAAGGGGCAATAATAAACATACAATGGAATAAGGTACCCTCTTCAACAAATGGTGCTGGGAAAACAGAACTGCTACATGCAAAAGTGTGAATCTAGAGTACTCCCTTACACCATACACAAAAACCAACTCAAAATGGATAAAAGACTGAACGTAAGACCCAAAACCACAAGATACAAAGAAGAAAACACAGGCAAAACACTCCACGACTTATATCACAAAACATCTTTCAGGACACATCTATACGCACACAAAAAAATGAAGGAAAACAGCTGGAACTACACCAAACTAAAAAAACCTCCGTACAGCAAGAGACAATAACCAAAACCAAGAGAAACCCAAACAAATGGACAAAAATTTTGCTTTCCATTCTACTGACAGAGGTCTCATACCAAAGAGCTACAAAGAACTCACACAACTATACAAAAACAAAGCAAAAAGTCAGTCAAAAAATGGGGGAAAGAGCTTAAAAGACACTTCTCCAAAGGAGAAATACAAAAGGCCAAAAGGTATATGAAAAAATGAGCAACATTTGTTTTAATCAGGGAAATGCAAAGCAAAATCACAATGAGATACCTCCTTCCACCAGTAAGAATGACCCATATAAAAACAAAAAAACAAAAAAACAACAAGTGCTTGTTTGGATGTGGAGGAAAAGGAACAATCTTACATGGCTGGTGGGAATGCAAAGTAGTCCAGCCACCCTGGAAAGCTGTATGGAAGACCCTCAAACTACTGAAAATGGAAGTGCCATTCAATCCAGCAACCCCCCTTCTGGGAATCTACCCAAAGATACCAAAACAATAATTCAAAAGGACACCTAGAGTAGGACGTTTATTGCAGCACTATTTAAAATAGCCAGGATTTGGAAATAAATCAAATGTCCCCAAACTAACAAATGGATGAAAAAGTTGTGGCATATTTACACAATGGAATATAATTCAGCAATCAAAAAAGACAAATTTGGTGCATCTGTGATAACATGGATGGACCTAGAAGGAATCATACTAGTGGAAATAAGCGAGAAAAAAAAGATAAATACTGGATGATCTCACCTGTATGCGGAATATAGGGAAAGCACACAAAAGATCAAGAAAATGTCAAAACTAACAAGCTGATAACAGACCAAAAACATACCCTAGGGAGGGGGAGTGAGAGAGGGAGAGATCAGGGAAGGGATAAGCATAAAAGATTAGAATGATGGTACACAGGTGATATGGTGGTGGGAGAACCCTGGGGAATACAACAATGTTCATATATACACACACACACACACACATATAAATATATAATAATTAAAAAAGCCAAATATCATCTAAATGCCTACAAATTTCTAGTCCGCAAATAAAAACTGAAACATGCAATATCATCTCCATTACCACAGTGGTGACAACAGAAGAACAAAAGAATGCCACTGCAAGATCACTTCAGGAGTCTGAAATGAGCAGCCCTGTGCATAGAACAGTGTGAATTATACCACTAACAATCTAGCAAATGTGTCAAAACTGTCTATAGCTTGGGCATTTGCATGTATCTAACAGTCCTGGGAATTGCCAAAAGAAAAGTACACAAAGGTATAATACACACCTATGTAAAACACACACATGCAGATGTTCATTGCTGAGCTGTCTATGATGGTGAAAAGTCAGAACAATCCAAAAAATGTTCACCAATACCTGACATATAATATGGAAGTATACAGGAATACAGGAAGAATTACTGACAATAAAGGAGCCAATTATAGAATTGAGCAGGCTTCAAAAACAAAATCATGGTCAAGAAGATGGCCTCTTCTGGCAAAATTAACCATAAATCTATTTATTATGGTTACAAAAAGGAAAATTGGAGAGAACAATTTCCCCAATGTTAAGTGGTGAGGTTTTGGAAAAGTTTCACTCCCTCATTTTCATAGCAAATGTACCATTTTGTTAACAGAAACCATAGAGCAACTGATACTGAGTGCATGTACACAAGTGCACTCCCACACACACCAGCCACGGAGGGAGAGGTACCTCAGGGGGTCGTCGAAACGCACGGTGGCTGCGCAGTGGAAGACGACATTGGTGCAGGACAGCAGTTCCTGCATGTCCTCCTTGCTGATGGCCAAGTCACTCTGATTGAGGTCGCCATAGATGGGTCTGATTTTCTCATGCACGTTGGGACAAATCTCTTTGACTTTTTCAAACAGCTAAAACAAACAAACAAACAAACAAAATACAGTTACAGAGATCACCACCATCGTGCCCACAGGTTTCACTACAATTCTCAAAAAGTGGTTTTGATTGTAATAAGATCACTCAAAGAAGGAATCTAATCAAGAGCCATTGGCTTCACTGCATGGAATTCTAAGTCAGCTTCATCCAGTTCCTGTTTCTTTAATTGGAAAAACTTTCCAAACAGTTCCCAGCAGTGGTGAGGAGTGTGCACCTCTCTGGTGGGGTAAAGGAGAGCAAGTTACCTATGTCCGGCTTCATTTGTATGTGGTGGCTGCTTCCATTTGGGGGCAGGGATATTATCAGCTTTTACAAGTTACCAAGAAGATCATTAGCCTTTACAAAAGAGATCTCAGGAAAGCATATTCAACATCATATGTTCAAATGGTCCAAATACCTTAGGAGCACCAACATAAAATTGGGAAATGAGAAATTTAGCAAACTTGTAATGGGTAAAGTAAATTAAAAAAATTTGTCATCTCATTCTAATGCAAATGGCAGTTATTTTCCAGTATGAAAATCATGGCACAAGTACTTTTTATAGTGTTTCAATTAATTTTTAAAAATATTTTCATTTATAAAGGGGAAAGGAAAAAGAATACCGGCAGTTTTGGCTTCTATTACTATTCAGATGCAGCAGAATCTTAACTTCTCTCTCCACAAATTCTTAGATTAAATTGACATTTTTCCAATTTTTGAGAAAGCATGATTATAATAAAATGATCTGAGTGCCAATCTTCTTTGATAAAACCTATTTACTACAGCACTGGTATCTAATGGGAACAGTGAGGAAACATAAATCTGAATATTTAGAAAGACCAAGAGCAGAGAAAACTAGTCTGTATTCTAAATTTATGATTTTAATAAAATAGTAGCAGAGAAGTTTCTTCTCTCCTTTTACTTTAACAAAATGTCTCCATTCATTATTGATAATAGATCATTAAAGAAATCAAGTCTATTTGTCAGACAAGGTCAAGTTGAAAGTCATCTGGGAAGATCACTGTCCCCTATTGCTGAGCCACCATCTTTCTACTCTGTAGTCAGCCTTTGCAGTGGGGTGATACTGCCATGCTGAGACAGTTTGTCAATCCTCAGTGCTTTTTGGACACTATAATTGCTAAGATCTTTCTCATTCTGCCTGTGTATTTAGCAGCGTGTATCCTGGCGGAACACAACTAACGTTTGCTGTCAGTCAAGGGTTGTCCTTCATGTTAGTCGTACAACAAATACATGTCCGATATTGTTTGGATAAGTTTATCTAAGGTTTGTGCAATTCCACCCTTTTTACTTTTTTATTTTTTTTGAGACTAGGTCTCGCTATTTTTGCCCGTGGAACCACAGGCTCTCATTGCCCAGGGTACCATAGACTCAAGCAATTCCCAGCCTCAGCTTCCCAGGTAGCTGGGATTTCAGATGCGTGCCACCACACACAGTTATTTTTTTGGAACTAGGTCTCGCTACGGGCCCCAGGTGGGACTCGAACCGTGATACCTAGCCCCACCTGCTTCATAGGCTGAAGCTTACAGGCACAAGCCACCATGCCCGGCACAATTTCACCCTTTTTAAGTAACTGAATTCGCATAATGTTCTGAGTCTTCACAATAGATTTTATTCACTGGGAACTTATTGAGGGTTTTGTGAAGCCTCTAACTCTGGTCTAAAGGAATTCTGGTTGCTGAGAGCAAGAAGTGGAGGGTGACTTCAGGGTCTACTCTGGCAGCTGATGTGAGCTGCTAGCATCAGATTTTCTCTCACTTTTGGTTTTCTGACTTTAAAATCAGAGGAGACTATTGTCTCATGTCATACTTCCAACAATTCGTGAAAACTGTGTATAAAAGCAAAGAATACAGCTTATAGCATTCCTATTTTAAGAACTCCCTTTTATTTCAGGAAATATTGTCCCAATCCATATTCTATTTATTGAATTAAACTTTCAAATCAAGAACATCTCTGGGTAATAAAGCACACACAACTGAAACAAGAATTCAGAGTTTTCTGATCCAGTTGACTGCATCCATAAGATGAATTGAGACACTGGCTGAGGGATTCGACTCTCAGTGTTAACAGGGGTCCCTCTTGTCACCCGCTGGTCACCCGCAGCCAGTGATAGGACTGACTTTGTGTGAGGATCACCTATAGCTATGGTTTCTACAAAGCAGTCATTTAGAGTTGTTTGCACAACCTCCACAGACTGCTAGAGATCCAGCCATTGGTCAACCACAGCCCAGTGCTCTTCAAAGAGTGACTCACCAAATTGACTACACTGGGAGGTGGATAAAAGTGTATATTCTCTGGATGGTATCATGCTCATTGAGTAAGAAATTTCTGGGGCATACCCAAGAGTTTGCATTTCACATTGAGTTTCCTAGTTGATTTTAAAAGATGCCAAGAAATTCTCAAGTTGGAGTGTTAACATGGAGAACTGCAGATGAACAACTGCATGGGACTCACTTCCCCTTGGTTGTGGTTCTGAAACTGCATGAGCATAAGAAATGACTGGGGGATGGTCAAATATGATTTCCTCGACCCTTTCAGAGGACCTCAACTCACTCTGCAAGCTTGGTATGTGTCTCAGGAAGCTGGCTTTCTCAGCATGTTCCATAGTTAGGTCTGATGGTCTTGGTCAGAAACACTGACTGTACATCAGCATATCTCAAAGTTGATCTGTCAGAGCAACTGAGAGTTGAAGTATTTCACATTTTTCCAGAGAAATTCATTTGAAATATTTGTTTGAAATAAACAACTTGCCAAGTTCTGTTTTGGTTTATAAATCCACCTCTTCGTGACATCATATGGGATAGTCCCTTAATGGAAACCCTGAATTTTGCTGTATTTTTCTAGATGATGCATTCTAAATCTAGCATGATCTCACCTGGCCCTTTCCCTATCTGATTACTAGATTAATAGGAATGACCCAACCATTACGGGTATTCCCTCAGTGAAATGAACTTTAGACTCTGGCTTTACAGTCATCTTTAACAACACACTACCCTGCTCTTAGAATTTTATTTTTTGAGGTGTAGATATTGTTTTCTTGATGTTTCCTCATAGAGGTATTCAGAGTATATAACAATTAATTTATGATCCTCTGTTGATACCAATGGGTTATGACTATAGTAAAAAGAAATACATCTCCAGGGTACTAAAGAATCACAAAATGATCTCAACATTTCTTGGAACTTTACAACTGGGTGATGTATTTGGCACTCACTGCCTGCGGTAGAGGAGAGGTCATATCTTGTATATCAAAGCCACATTCAAGAAAAAAAAATCACCCATGTCTCTAAGAAGATTTTATCACAATAAGAGCTGACTGGCTCCCAATTAAATGAGCACATGTTTCACATGAAGAGGGTAAGCATCCAGTTGGGGAAGTCTGAGGACCCAGGTTAAAAATGTATGTGTGTAAAATGCATTCATATCTCAGCACAGGAAATCTGGCTTATATTCTTTTGCAGCTCCTCAGATTTCATGAAGGAAATGATATTGAAACAAACAGATAACAACCAATGTTGGATACCTGGGACACTTCTAATAAAAAATAAATTATTTAATTTTTATAGAGAGCTTCAAAACTAAAGTCAACTGAACTCCCATCTAAATGATATAATTTTAGAAATGCAGGAATGATTTTGCCATACTATTTATTTACTATTACCACTATAAAAGTGAAATATATTCATTGCAATTATATTTGGAAGATTTTTGAAAAAGATCACTGCTCTTATGTTTTCACCTGAAATAGAGTGCTTTTTTTACTTACCATAAAAATAAATATGCTCACTGTAATTGCAATTTAAAAATTTCAAAGAAAAGTTCACCCGATTCACACAAAATATAGTTTTGTGTTTTATTTTTAAATGAACATATCACAAGCATTTTCTCATATAATTTAGTATTTTTATGTAATTAGTTTCAATGCGTGCATACATCCAGCACCTGTGTGTTCATTTACTCGTTTCTTTACTGTTGCACCTTCAGGTCAGTTCCTGAATTACACATAATAGTACAATAAATATGTTAGCACATTATTTGTGTGTCTTTGGTTGTTTTCTTATAGTATGATTTTAGCTATCTTTGTGAGAAAGTTCTCAAGAATATGTCATTAAAGCTCTGCCTCTGTTCCTTTAAGTGCTTTGAAAATACCTTAGAAACTGACCCCTTGTTTTTGATTCTGAAACCCAGTTCTATTTTGCCCATGGATTAAAAATAGCTCTTTTCAAAGCATCTCACACTTAATTCCCTCCCTCTGAAAGCACGTAAATTGGAAGTGAAAGGTGGTAGTTACCCATTGCATAAAAGGAAAGGAACAAAGCAGATGCATGAGTTTTATAGAGCAGATAGAACCATATTTCCAGGAGACATGGTGGGAACCAAAGGCACTCTAATAACATTTTTGCTTATTGTGTTTTAAAGACAAATTTCCAAGCCTCATTTCTGACACAATTAATCTACTTTTAGGAATACTATTACTTAAGGTGAGTCAGAATTCATGCGTTACTAGTGTAACTGTTGAAAAATGTTGGCAGTGATGTCACCAAGATTGAGACATAGGATGTTCCTTTGTTTGCTCCACCACATGAGAGGAACAACTAATAACTACTTGGGAATGGGGCATCAATGAGAGAATTAAATACAGGAGTAAGGAAGGAGCATCCCCTGCACCACAGAGAACAACACAGACTATATTAGAAAGCATACAGGAAAGAGCCAAACATCTGTGTGACAGGAGGTGAGTAGAGAAGGACAGTGAGACAGCAGAAACAGCAGTGCTGCCATATCAACCAAAAGCTCTGGAAATCAGAGAGCAAAGGTGGTATGTAAGTCCATGTCCTTGGACCAGGAAACCGAGGTCACAGCATGGAAGGTAGCAATAAAGTGCTTTAGCCTACACTCTCCCTGTATACCTCAGTACCTGTGCTGGTACAGTGAAGTGTGCTGGTAGTTCAGAAACAGCTGAGTCTCAGACCTTAGTTCCCTAAAGAGGAGGTATAACAATGGGTCACAGACAAGAACCAGTTCTTCCCCCACCATGATCCCCTTTCTTCCCCATAACCTCCTCCCCACTACTCGAATCAGCAGCGCTGCCACCATCCCCTGCCTGTCTGAGGATGCCTAAATATTCACTATAAAGATAAATAACACAAGCTATAGCACAACCTGTTAGAAAAGATAAAGACATTATCTAAACACTGAATTGTTGATCTAGATATGAAAGAAATAAAATATGAGGTTTAATTTTTAAAATAATGGACAGACAAAATAATGGGCAGATGTAGGGCTATTCTTCCAGGCAACTTGAGACTTAAAGATCTCACCTGAAAGTAACCTGACACAAAATTATTGTAGTCTCTGATGATATGGCCTCAACATACCTTTTTAGTCCTTAATGTCACTTGTTTGGGGCCAGAGACTACTTAGAAATTCCCCAACACTCCACCCCATTCATGCATTTGCCACTGTGATTCTGCTCGCATGGCTCTCTTCTCCTTGGAGAGCTGCGGCATTGTGATGGTGTTTGCTGTAACTGCTATTACCACTTGACTCAGCTGAGTCACTGTCTGTCTTTGTACTTTATGTACTCCTAATCCTGAGGAAGCACTTCAGTGTTTGGAGAATTAATGAAAACGGTGACCAGCACAGAGATCTAAGTCACAAAAAGGCAGAGAAAGCTGTAGCTGTCATAATGGAAATGCTCTGTGCCTGCCTGGCAGACCTCAGCACTTGAAGCGTGGCCAGCAGGACCAAAAAACTGAAACAGGCAGTACAATAATAATAATAATTTTTAATTTAAAGAGCCATATGCAGCCAATGATTACTGTACAGAAGAGTAAATCTGAATTAAACTACAAATGTAAAAATAAATAAATCCCAAAGATTATTTATCATGATCTGAATGATTCTAGATGCTAAGCTTAACAGAAATATCTGTAGTCTTTTTTGATTCAAATGCCTTTAAATAAAAATTCTCATATGATTTAGAGGTTGCTTTTGCCATTCAAATTTGTCCATTCACATACATGAAAATCTACAATATTAGTTTGTTTTTATTTTGAATTTTCAGTTCAATGTGAGTATGAGCAACACCTTCATCTCCTAATTACTGGGCAGGTCCTTATCTGTGTAGAGCTCTGTCTGCAGTCCTCTGGCAACAGCATCTTCCTATTCGGGAGCCAGAGGACAGATGTGAGTTGTGCATGGAAGCTTTTCAGTCACAGAGTAACCAGAAGTGAACTAAAACAGATAATTTTTCCCATGTAAAATCTTTTTACAGGTACCTAGTTTCATGTAGTGTGGGGGGCGGAAAAAGTGGCAATGTAGTACCAAGAAAGTTGATGTTTGCATTTCCAAAGTCTTGTTTTTTGTGAAGTTAGTTTTTAATAATCTGTTCTTTTCAGTAATGCACCTTTAGTTATAAGTGATAGTACAGGAAGTAGATCTTGTTTTAAAAAAAATAATCTTAACACAGTGTATTCAATTCTCAAAGTTCCCTAAATGTCAATAAAGAAAAGCACAAAAGAATCAAATTGGCAAACTGGCCTGCAGACCCAGTGATTTAGCAAAAAGAACATGGCTTTTAGTTACATAATCACAACAGCTTCCTTTCTGCTGCAACTCTTTTGAAAAATTTTTGGAGGGAAACAGAGTCTATATAAACTCTGATTAGCAAAACAGTGAAAAGTGGGGCCATAGGAGACAATGGCTAAAGCCATACCTAAGGACATCAGGACTTGAATCCAGAAAGTTTTCAAGAAGGGAAGGAGAGTAGAGAGTAGACGCTCTCCAGTAAGCAACGGGTTAGCATCCCATTTCATGGACAAAGAAACTCAAGCTCAGCAAGGTGCTTATCTTGCTGCTGGGATTCAGACCTAGCTCTGCGACTTGAAGCCCCGGAGCCTAAGCCTTACCTGTCAACTAAACCTTACTTGGCAACAATGGACAGTTCCCAGGAGATATTGCAGCTGCTCAGGGGAGCCCAGGTGTGAACCCTTCAGGTGAGTGGCAGCAGCTGATAGTAACAGTCAATCACAAAGAAAGGGTAGGGACCTGTGAGCCTTTTCCTCAGAACAGTTGCCACATAGATCCAGGACAGAAGTAATGGCACTGCTACTATATACCAAGGAGGGAAAGGGGTAGCAGGTGAAGTTTGCACTGCTGAGTACAGCACAAGGCCACAAGTTTATTTAGAAATCCACATGCTGGTGACTAAGGAAGCAAGTGGCTCCAGAATGAAAGACGTCCCCAGGACACTGACTGAGCACAGCTGCCTGCCAAGGGGTCCTTGGGTACATTCTAGACATGTGTCCCGCACCCTACCCTGTGGTCTGCAGTCTGACCTCCCACTTACTAGATGAGAGTCTTGTGTAAGTGAACACTCGAGGTTCGGTTTTCTATAAAGTGAAGAGATGAACAATTCTTAGCTGATAGGGTTGTAGCAAAATTCACTGCGGTAAGTCTGCAGCACTCTGGAAACGGTGTTTACCTGTGCTGTCAGAGGTGTCAGACCAGGTTGTGAGGCCCTGGGGAGGCCTCTGTGCTAGGCCTGGGAGAAGCGTGCTGCTAAGGGAAAGTGTGTGTCTCTGCTGAGCTCCACTGCGACCCCCCTAGAAGTTGGCAGCACAATGATATGCTAGAAAGGAGACTTTACTTCAAAAATCCACTTTAAAATTTCCTTTTCCAAGCCAAGTGACCCCATCCACTGTATAGGGAATGATGAAATGGGTGTACTACTTTTCATTGTATTCACCTGCCATCCTGGAGGTCATTGCTGCCAGTTCTGTCTTATGCACTGCCAGTTAGTATAAGGGGGAAAGTGAAAACAGAGACAGATATGTGAGTGCAGCTATACTTCAGACTGAAACCTATACCACCTCCAGAGCTATAAATTATATTGTGAGAATTTCTGCATAAATTTGTTTTCAGTGAGTCAGTGGGCCATACCAGATGCTAATCTACACAAAGTATTTCTTTTTGAAAGTTTTTATCCTGGAGGGACTAATTGGATAAGAGAAATAGCAGGTTATCAGAGATCAAATGTATAACAGCTAAACTTGCTGGTGCCTAGACAACTGAAGCTAAGTTGGATGGCTATTCAGTCATCGGCCTAATCCATGTATAGAATGGAATGGGAATAGAGAGAATAGAGAATAGAACAGAATAATAGGACATGAGAGCTAGTATATCTACGTAAGGTTAGAAGAAAATGAGGAGTATCCTAATGAACTGGGCTTTCAAAGCTCTCAAAGCTGGGGATGCTCCTGAGGTTAGTGGGTAGTCTGGGCATAATCTGGGAGTTCTAGTGTTTTGACTCTTTCTCAGGCATATCCAGAACGTAGAAGACATGCTTGCCTGGTCTGAGTAGAGGCTGAGTACCTCTCCAGGCAGCTGGCTGCTGTCTTGCTGTCTCCTCTTCTCTCTGCAGAGGGATACTGCCCACCTCTGTGGTGGATCAAGAGGGAAACCCCATACAGAGTCAGGGTCAGAAGGTGCTCCATGAGACATACCTTGCTACTGAGCATCTGAAACACTCTCTGCTGCAGCGTCTGGCCAGCCTTAGCCCTCATGAGGATGTAGATGACCTTCAGATCAGGGCTGGTGCGCAGGAGCTTCTCCATTAGCACCTTGCCCATGAAGCCTGTGGCCCCAGTAATGAGGATGGACTTGCCACTATAGTATGCGGCAATCATGGACATGATTCTTTCCTTCAGCTTTTAGAGCTCCAGAAAAATGTTCCTGAAAAGCAAAAGAGAGAACAAAAGATGATGTTTTCAGTTTTAAAATCCAGTCACTGAAAATGTCTCAGAAGTTTTCAGTGCAGACAAAGTCAGAATGATGGCATCACATTCCGTTGGTAACATGATTCATTTAAATCAACATTCACTGAGGTTAAGCCATATGCCAGACTTGATGCCAGGAATGTGGGAAAGAGCTGCTGAGTCAGTCTCCACTCCCCAGGAATTGCTGGAGTCCAGCAGAGGAGAGCGGCTGTGTGTGTTACAGGTGACCACTAAAACCCTGGGTGTGCAGAGAAGCAGTAGAATGCAAGACCTTGATGTTTCCAGAAGGCCCTGACAGGTGGTGACACCTAAGGTGAAATGGGAAGGCAGAGGTAAAGTACCTCAGGCCCAGGATAGACCGGTATAGACAGGTACACAGTTCTGCATGGGGTGTGGCAGGGATAGGAACAGACAGGTGAGAGTGGCCCCACATCCAAGACACCAACACTGAGAGTAGTGCCTGAGTTTTACAGAAATCAGGATGGAATTAGTGTTTCAGTTATGGTTATTTAGAGAATATGAATAGCTTTTAGTTTCACTTGAACTAACAGACCCTGGCCTACCCTACCCATTCTGAATAAATGTTTTTCTCTTTCTGAGCTGAAAATGGGGTCTATGCCAGGGTATAGAATTAAGACATTACAGAAGAAAAATGATAGAGAAGTAAAGAAGCTACGGGATGCAAGGGAGTCCTGACAGGGTACCAAAGCCACAGAGAGTCCAGCCAGGCCCTGCTTCCTAGAAGAGAGCTAGTTGAGGTGACCATGGAAGTCAGAGATGGCGCAAGATTGGGATGGATGGCAAAAGCACACTGGGAGCCCGAAACAGTTTTAGAGATCTTCAAGTACTCAAGGTCTGTGGACGTCTATTTTCCCTCTGTTCATGGGCTGTGTCCGTTGCCAGTCCATGTCATCTGCTCAGAAGGAGTTTGTCAGATCCTGTGGAACTCAACCCCAAGGGCTGGTTCGAATATCAGGGCTTACAAAGAAGAAGGAAAAGGTGTCAGAGGCTGCCAGCTGAGACCAGAGAAAACTCATAACTGTAAAATGAAAAATACTTCATTTTACTATCTTATCTGGTTCAGAACACTGAAGACAAAACTAACATAATAAATGTCCAGAGAGCAAAGAGCAGCTTCTCCATTTGCTCAATGTTTACCATAAAAAACATTCCTTAAAAGCTACCAACAATGTATGGATAAATCCCCTACCCGCCTTTATCTCACAAGAACTAATGTTTTACCCAAATTTTATTACCTTAGCTATTAGTCTTCGCTAATTAATTAGTTGTAAAACATTCTCTTGGCCACCCTTTTCCCTTGCTTAAACCCCTTTTCAAAGGGGTTCTCTTGGCCACCCTTTTCCCTTGCTTAAACCCTTTGAAAAGCCTAGTAATTTACCTTAAAGTTACTACCAGCTATGCTTCTAATAGCCTGCAGTCTTTAACTATGTTAATCTCTTTCATTCATACTTTCTCCCAACTCTGTACTTGGCTCTTTACAAAAAGGGGCAAAGGAAAAGGTTCTCATGCTCCTCTCATCAAAGTCTCTCTGCCAGTCACTCTCAGGAAACTGACTTTTCACAGGTATAACTGATTCATTGTAAGCTGTGAGCACCATTTGTACTTTGAGGACCTTAAAGCTACGTTCTTAGTCAGAATCCTTTCTCTTTGGGGATTTCTTCATTTATGAATTTATTCAACAAATTATTTTTGTGATTTGCCATGCCAGAATCTATGCTAAGTCCTGAAGACTTACTGATGAGTAAAGCAGACAGATCCCTGCTATCACTCTAGCGGGGGAAGCCAGTGTTGCAAAGGCAAATGAACATAGAAACAAGATCGTGACATGTGACACATGTAAACAAACAGGACAGTGACAAGGAATTGTCCACACATCCACTTTTGGAAATCTGGATTTCAAATTATTAAGCTATATTCATCGAGTGCTTTTTAAATCCCTTTCTTTGATGGTAGAGGTGAGAAATATCTGGAAAAACATAAGTAAGACACTGTGCACAAAAGCTAATATGGTCATTTTTGTCATGCCATATAAAGTTACTTATAACCTATCCCCAATACTCTGTCACAAGATAATTCCATTACCACTTGGAAAGTACTGAACTTTCTTGTCTACATAACAAAGCTCAGAAAAGTGTATCACTGCATTTAGAAGATGGCATCCTAGTAAACACATAGGTTATGAGCAAGAGGGTTTAAAGTCAAATCCCAGTTCCAACACTTACAAGCTGTGTGACCTCAAGCAAATTATTAATCTCTCTGTGGTTCCACTTGCCCATCAGTTAAATGGGGGTAACAAATGTATCCACCAATAGTGCAGTGCTAAGATGTATATGAATGAAAGCACATAAATCCCTTGTAATATAAATTATGGATGGTATAGAACCAGTAAACATTGGCTACTAGTACAGCCACTGGGTCTACATTTTCTTCTTAACGGTTTCTGGATTTTCTTTTTGACACTTATTTGAAATGTTGTGTCTTATGCATTTCATTTGCAATCTGGTAAAGGGGATAATCTATAACTTAAGTATGTTTTTCCCACTTGGAAATAGACTTAGTCATTTCCTTTCTATAAAAATGTTTGTGTGTCCTTCTTTTTGAGCATAGGCAGAAGTAAGACTGAATTTGGATACAGACACTTCCCTATGTTATTTGTTCGGAAGAGGTTATGTTTGTTTTGCATGATTAAATGCTTTGATGAAATCATATTTTCTAGAAGTGCAAACAGACTATAAGATATTTTGGTCCTTGGCACAGTTCTGAAATATGTAATGGAAAGTCTAGGAAAGCAGGTAAATAGATCTCCAGTGATCCTGTCCCTGTGAGATTAAAGGTGTCACAAGTCCCCAAAGGATGAAATTAACCTATCCTGTCTCTGCCTGAGTACTTTCCAACACTATGGAAAGCAGAGCAGAGCATAATGCATGCTTTGCTGGAAAACAAAACCCAGAGCAGGCTCTCTGCCGGCTACTGTCTGTCACAGGCAGGCCCAGAGGAGGTGTGACTAGTCAGGGCACATTTTCAAGAAAAGTATCAAAGAGAATTCCTCATCCTCAGATTAAAGGTGCATCAGAGAGACTTCTACCTTTCCCTTTCTTTCTTTCTTTCTTTGACTCTCCAGATACAGCTTTTCCTGGGTCCAAAAACTTCCATGCAAAATTTGGCTGCTGGAAATCCAACTACACGTTATAGCTTTGCAAAAATCTAAGGGTTATTAACCCTTAATTCAATTCATTAGCATAATTAAGGACATAAATACTTGTAATACACTCTATCATGTAAGATGTCTAGTACTATATATTCAAAGTAGTTGACCAGGTATTGCTTGTTTTTCATGCCATCTCAGAGCACAATTTGCTACCTCTCATACTCACAGCAGGCTTCATGAGAAGCCTCTAGAATCACCCTACATAATGCAGAATATCTGAAGCTTGAATGAGAAAAAGAGGGACCTATGAGGGTCAGTGTGCTTCTTTTTATTGAGTGTCTCTATTTGTCAGCACTGGACAAGCAGTGGTCAGACATAGGCGCTGTGGATTATTGCCCCTTTCTATTCTGAAGTCTGTCTCCTCCTGAACATCACCAGTTTTCTGTGGCCTTGAGTAGAAATATTTTTTACTCTCTTTTTGGTAATAAACGAAGCTGTTCTCATTTATAAAGAACATATGTTAAAATCGTGAATCATCATAGTTGTGCCAAGTTATACATTTCTTGCCGGTTGCTACAGATGGGAATGTGACTTATTCTTTGGGTGGTTTTACTGGAAAATTACAAGTTAAGATTCAAACATTTAAAGGATATGAGTTTCTCCAAATCTCTGGGTAGTCCTTTAGAGAGAAATATTTTTGAAAAGTAAACAACATAATTTGCCTCTCAAATATCTCATTCCTGACCAAGGTTTCTTGATCCTGGCACTGCCAATGTCTGGGGTCAGATGGGTCTTTGTCGAGGGCAGTGCAGGCAGCAGGCTGAGCAGATTTCTGGCTTCTAGTCATAGGGGATCACCATGTGACTTCCCTCATCTCTACCCCAGACTTCCCTAAACGTGCTCTGGGTGGAAAACTGCCCCCTTTTGGAGAACCACTGTTTTAGGACCTTCCTCAACTCTCACTTTATACTATTCAGCATATTCATTAAGGATCAAGACTCAGGCTTAAATTTCTGCTTGGGAAACTAGCCATGCCCACTGTTCAAATCATTCCTAATTACATCTCCTCAAGCAAATTCTATATTAGCAGATCTTGACAGCATTCAATATGGGGACAAAAGAAGATTTCTCAGAGTGAGACTTACTGCCTTTTACTTAAGCAAATTACTTTCAGTCCTTGTGTGGTAAATTAATCTACTAGCCCCTGTCTCTCACAGAGATGGAGATTGAGCCTGTCTATTTCACTCATCTATACCTGTCACAAGCAAATGTCAAAGGAATGGCAATCAAACCATCATGAGGTCAGCTATGGAACAAAGGTTGGTAGCGGTTGCTATATATTAATAATGCTATACGTAATCAACTCAGTCCCATCTATAGAATATTCTGCTGCCTCTTTTGTAGATTCTAAGCTTACTGGCTATTAAGAAGGTGCTCGTGTAGACTAGTAGGGTTTTAGCTGACTATGGGAAAATCTGTAAAAAAAGAAAAAGCACCAATGCTACCTTGTAAAACTCAGTAAAGTTGTTCCACTTTATGAAAATTTTGTTTCAGAAGTATGTGAACTAAGAAAAAGCATTACAAAGTAGTCTTCAGTGAACAAAAGAACACCAACTTGTAGAGCATGTCCATGACACATTTGTAAACTTGTAAACCTGTCTAGTACAGGTTCCTATGGAAACTGCAGAGGACTGAACGAACAATATAGCTGTGTAATACTGTAATCGGGTAAAGGGGGACAGTTTGACAGTTTCGGTTCATCCATAATTTTGTTCTATAATTTTAAAAGACAACTAAGTAATATCTACTTAAAGAAGTTCTTAAAAGATGTTAGCTGTTATTTTTACAGTCTCTTTTTTTGCTGTGTACACTAGTAAAAAAAGGTGCAGAAGACTCTCTTGGGTACCTTTAAGTTACTTTGAAAAGCATGGCCCCAACTTTCTTTATTTTTTCTTCTACATGCATTCATTGTATTCTGGTCCCCACAAACAGGCACCATGGAAGGGCTATGTGAGGACATGGGGAAAGGCAGTTGTCTACAAGCCCAGGAGAGAGCCCGTGCCAAAAACTGAACTTGCTGGCACCTCCTCATGAGCATCTTTCTTCTAGAATGTGAGAAGTGTCTGTTGCTGGCACTACTCATTCTGCAGCATTTTCTTATGGTAGTGAAAGTGGATGAAGACACACAAATTCATGTGAATGAGTTGGGTTACTGTATAAAATAATTCTAGACAATGAGCCTGTAAAGCTTTTCAATTCTGGAATAAACCTTTCTGGTGTAGTACATGAATTTTTCCATCTTTACAGCATGGAAGAAGGATGTTGGCTTCTTGGTTTTGACATGTTCGTGAAACTATGGACAGGTCTTTAATAAAGAACTACAGAAACCTCATACAATCTGCCCATCAACCTGATATCTGTTCAAGTACTTAGAAAAAATAAGTTCATCACAGAGTTCTTTCTTTTTATCTCTTGAGCTCCCTTGTCTGTCCCTAAGGCACATAATTTAGCAGTGCACCAAGATTCCTTCACTGTGGGTTGCTATAACGTTTCTGGGAGAGCACTTTAGTTCTCAGTAGGAGAATATTAAATCCCAGCCATATTTTAGACATCTGTTTAGCATAGGCCCTACTAATTGGATCAGCATTACTTCAAAGTCAATAAAAAAACAAATCTGCATAGAGTCTTAGGCAGGAAGAGTTGGTACAAGCAGGTTTTAGGAAAACCCCATTGAAGCAATCACCTGAACATAGTCTTTCTAGTTTGCTTCTGTTTAGCCCCTCAGTGATTCTTTTTAAAAAAAAAAACCAAACACTCAAAACCTTCAAATTTAACAGAAATGAGATCTATATATGCAAACAATAAAAACATTAAAAATTTTAAAAAATTGTGAAGAAAAGATAGATATGACCTAAATCTACCATTTCATCAAAATTGACTAAACAGGTGTTTTGGATTTCTATAATCTGTGAGGCCCATTGTTAGGTGTGGATCAGGAACAGAGTAATTCTTGATAAGTGGTAATGTTTGATAAGGATGCCTTGTGCTCTTACTGTTTAGAGATCTGTCAACATGAGAAGGGAGTTTTAATCCAAGGTAATTCTCTTAATGCCTTCTGTTTCCTCTTGGTGAATTAAAGATTCACCATACTTGGCCATTATAACTTGGTCAAGTTATAAAGTCCACTTATTTAAATGTTGATCCTACCCAAATATCTCTTCATAGAAACATTCAGAATAATGTTTAACCAAATATCTGGCCATCATGGTTCAGTCACATTGTCACATGAAATTAACTGTCATAAGTCCACCCTTGCCATTGTGACATGAAATTAACCATCATAAGTCCACCATACACCTCTCCTCACACCGTATCTCCAAATACAGACGGTGGCGAACTCTCCTGCAGAGCAGGACACAACTGTCCTGAATACAACTGGAGAGGCAGTCCAGTGATACTTTCCCTGGAAGATTATGTCAAATCTTTAAGTGCTGTTTGCTCTTTCCTTGATGTCCATGATTTAAATACAGTGATGAAAAGTTAGCAATAATAGATACTAAGATATAAAATCAACACATTATACAGTGAGGTGATGAGGGGGGTGAAAATAATGTTATATTTGCTTTATATACATAAATGTATTCATAACAACATAAGGAGCAGATGCTCATGGCAACGACAGTCCTTCTTATGCCTAGAACTGGTCACATCGTTGTCCCTGGTATTTACAGTGACCACCTTCTTCTTCCTAGTCCATACTCCCTTTGCTCTCAGGAAGCTCCCCACAGATCAGGGTTCTTTACCAGAAAGGGGCCCAAACCTTCATTCCTGCAGGTTCTGAACCACCAGCAGTCCTCCCTGGATTGTGCTGCTAAGGTTTTCCAATGACCTTGAAAACAGAGCCAGTTAACAGCAAGAGAAGCCCTGATGGGTCTCCTGCACTTCTGACATACTCATGTTCTATAACAGAGGAGCAGGCCAATTTCCCTTGCTCTTCAGGATCAATCTCCCAGTCAATCAGTAGCCCTTCTTTGTCTGTTAGTTCAGCAGCAAGAGGAATGCATTCGGCAGGGCCACAATCTTAACTTCCAATTCAACAGAATGTGCATTCCTCTCTTTGGAACTAAGGTCTCTAGGCCAGCAGAGCATAGGGTCATGGAAACAGGAACCAACAGTTCTTGAATGGATCACTAGGGGTACTAGTGCCACTCTCACCCCCACCCTTGATTCCTGGACCCATGGGTTCCACATACAGGAGGAGCAGCATATATGGAAAGCTGATTCAGAGTGCCTACAGCCTCTGGGGAAACCAGCCAACCTGTGAGGCATGGGTGCCTAACTGTTCCTTAGTCTTCCAGGAGCCACTCAACGTTTCCGTCAGTCAGATTGTTCAGGAGGGTGGGGTACCAGGTAAGACCAGTGACTGCATGGGCACACCCACTGCTGCACTCCATTTGCTATGAAGTGACTTTAGATGAGAAGTCATGCTGTGTGGAACAACCTATAACACATTTTAGAAACCTACTTGTGATAATTTTGGCAGAAGCATTTCACACAGGAAAGGGAAATCCATATCCAAACAGGCATCTATTCCTGTAAGAACAAAAACTGCCCCCCATGATGGAAGCAGTGTACATAATCTACCTGCAACCAGGCAGTGGATGGGCCACCTTGCAAGCTGTTGCCGACTCAGGGACTTGGTGCTGGTTGCTCTGCTGGCAGACTGGAGACCAGGAGCAGCCAAAGCCATGGTGAGGGTACCCGTATGACTATGCCCATGCCAACCCTCCACTCCGCCACCATGGCCACTGTGTGTATGCAATGACAGGGGGCTGGGCAAACGGTTGGCTGGCATCCACAGAACTGGCATCCTGTCCCAGAGATCACGAGACACACCTCTGATGAGGTCAGTTGCTTGGGGAGATTTTACAGAGAAAACAGTTTCATCTCTCCCCCATTCCACACACCTCTTCTCCTGATGTCACTGTCATAATTTTCACAATCATGTCCCTTCCAAGCACCTGACCAGCCATACTAAACACTGGCAGCAGGTCTCATTTAGGCGCATAATCACAGGCCCAGTCATTTCTCCTACCAAACAAAGCCAGTTACTGGTGCGAAGCTTAAAGCTTAGTCGCTGGCACATGGCCCTTCACCATGCTTTGGGAGTGACTGGAGAGGGGCTGTTGCACAGTGTTGTCAACTTTCAGAGGTACCAGTATATCCCACATACCCATGTATAAGCCAGGTCTGCATATGGATGGTCTGCAACTGACTCAAACCTGAAACTGAATAAGGGCCCTTGACTTTTGAAGATTCAAGTATGACTTAAGTTCAGCAAACCTACAACTTCCTGGCATATATAGATCAAGTGAGAATTTCACAGGCTTTCCAGGGAACACAGGTGCTCTGACACCAGGCGCGCACCTTCAATCTGTGAGGGAGAATGTCGTGACTGCTGTTCTTTATGGTAACCATGACAACAACTTTGCCATAGGCACTGAGGGTCAGCACTGGGTCCTGCATGGCCCCTGGCATTTACATTTTCCAATTCAATTACAGCAGGTCCCACTGTAAGCTCTGGTCCATGCAGAAGAGGTCCTCACCCCAGCTCTTCAAGTGACTAGATTTCTGTGGCTCAGTCAACTGATATGCCAACTTACCCTCCATATCACCCTATTTCCACCCAGCACATTCACCACACTTAGAACTTCTCCCACATTTTCATCAACAGAATCCTGCTTGATGACAATGAACCATAAAATACTGACAGGAAGGAAGTCTCATTCTCTTGATTTGCAAATTTTTCCTCTGTTTTTCAAATGAAGCATTCGTTACTAAAATCATGTCACTGTATCTCAATTCTTCTGTGTCTGGATGGTGCAAACTGCAAACCAACAATAACTGTCTGAGGTACCACAAGGGCATAGAGGAGGTATACTGGCTCAGGCCCTGTGGCATCTGGACTGAAATCCACACTAATTGTTCTGAGGCTGAACTCCAACCTGGGCAGCTCTGGGATTCCATTTTCTCTTCTGTGAAACAAGTTTCTTCCTATTTCAGAAAACAATTTAAATAATCACAAGTGTAATGAGCAAGCAAGATAATTGTTCTTGTAATGTCATCCAGCCAGAAGAGCTGTTTTAGATATTACATGCCATACTATCAAAGTTACTTTGACCTTGTATCCAAATATCTTGTGCTATTAATAAATATTGAGAATGCAGCTTGCCACTTCAATTAAGGAGTAAAACTCCTGAAGCAACCTCTGTGTTTTCATACTGTATCATTCCCCCAAGTTAACTTGCACAGTGCTGTGTAATGAACTGGTCCAATAATTGTTATCAGTCAGTAAGGAAGGACTGATGTAGTTTGTCAATCAATTAAAAGTCAGAGGCAGCTCACAAAACCCACAGGGCACTGAACCACCTGGGACACTTGTCACACTGCTCTTTGTAAGCCTGTGGCTCTGAGTAGGACGTCTGGGGTCAGGTCCAGGTTGATGCATGTTAGAAACCATTCTGGCTATGCAAATGCTAAAGTGGCATGAGGTATGCCCATGTAGGGAATGGGACCGAGTATATTCTGACCTCAACAATATCTTGTATTTCTTTTTATATGTTCACTGTAAACCTATGTTGCCCCTATCATAAATTTTTTTTCTTAAAATAATATATAAAGTAATAGACTTTTTTGAGAACTCTCATTTCTAACGACAGTAGAATTTGGATCACACAATTAGGAAGCAGCAGAGGATGAATTCGAGGCATGCATAGAAGTTCAATTCTTCTGTGTCTGGATGATGCAAATTGCAAACCAGGTCTGAGATCCAATGACCTTCAGCTTTCACCAAGGTCATTCTGGTTGAGACTGTTGGGTTGTTCATGATGAGGAGCAGAAGTCACTGCTATGACTCATAATAGCACTCACTGGAAGAGATTGAGTGGACACACACCTTTTCAAATAAATAAGATTTCCAAGAACACTTTTCCCTGTGTCCTTGCCAAAATTAAAAGATGAAGCAAAATGGTTAATGAAAGGATTTTATAAAATTCTTTGTAAAACCAAAAAGAAACCCAACCAAGTGGGGAAAAATTCTATCTTTGCCCTCCATACAAGTGATAAGGGTCTGATAACAAAGATACACAAAGAACTCTCGCAACTTAACAAAAACAAAGCAAAAAGCCCAGTTAAAAAATGGGGAGAAGAACTAAAAAGGCACTTCTCCAAAGAAGAAATACAAATGGCCAACAGGCACATGAAAAAATGCTCAATATCATTATCAATTAGGGAAATGCAAATCAAAACCACAATGAGATACCACCGTACACCAGTAAGAATGGCCCACATCAAAAAAAAAAAAAAGGCAACAACAAGTGCGGCATGAATGTGGCAAGAAAGGAACATTCTTATATTGCTGGTGGGAATGTAAACTGGCTCAGCCACTATGGAAAGCTGTGTGGAGGCCCCTAAAACTAATGAAAATGGAATGGCCATTTGACCCAGCAATTGCTCTTCTGGGAATCTACCCAAATGAGACCTCAATACTTAAACAAAAGGACACCTTTACTCGGATGTTTATTGCAGCACTATTTATAATTGCAAGGATATGGAAACAACCCATATGTCCCAAGGTAGATGACTGGATGAAAAAGATGTAGTATATATACACAATGGAATATTACTCATCCATTAAAGGTGACAAATTTGATGAATTTATGATAACATGGATGTACCTAGAAGAAATCATATTAGCAGAAAAAAGTCAGAAAGAAAAAGACAGAAACCAAATGGTTTCACTAATACATGGGATATAGGTAAAACAAGCAAAAGGCCAGGAGGAAAAGTCAAAATAAGCTAACAGCCAAACCAAAGTACACAAACGAGGGGGTAGAAAGAAGGGGAGATGGGAGGGAGTGGTTAGGGAGGGAAGGTGGTGGGTGATCCCTGGGGAATACAAAGATGTGAAATATATATCTATATAAATAATCAAAAATTTAAGAAAATGTTGATGGAGACATATTCTCAGCATAAGAAAACCTGTGGCAATACAGCTACAAATAAGTAAGTAGGAAACTCACAAAGCGGAGTCCCTGTTCCTTCGGTATCTATGGATCAGAGAGAACACAGACTATTGAAAATAGCCTTTGTATGTGTAAGTCTCTGAAGTTTGTAGAACAGCATCCCATTGACTCTTGTCATGGCAGGGATAGCTACCACATCATTCGTATATCTTGAGAAGACACAGTCTGACACCCATTTGGGTTAAAAGGCATATTCACAACCATCCAAGCAGTGTTTAAAATAAAGGGGATTATTTCTATTTCCAGGGCCATATAACTATGTCTCAACCATTCATTCAATCAAGAAAACTGCATGGGAATAAACTAATTGAAATGTGTGAGGTCTTTAATGAGGCCAGAGTGAAAGAAGGCTGATTTAAAGACAAACTTAAGTCACCTGCGCAACATGGATGGAGCTAGATGGAATCATGCTACTGGCAATAAACCAGAAAGAAAGAGAGAACTACTGGATAGTCTCAGTTATATATGGGATATAGGGGAAAACAAACAAGGATAAGAAAAAATTGAAACTAACAAACCAACAACAAAACTAAAGCATAAAGCAAGGGAGAGGGAGGGTGAGATCAGGGGAGGGATGAGAACAAGAGATTAAGATGATGTTGCACAGATGATAAAGGTGATGGGAGAACCTCAGAGGGTACAAAATTATGTGAAAAAAAGTATATGTGAAATCAATTAAAAAAATAAAGAAGATTGATTTAAGATCTGGAGATAAGTTCACCAAGAAGACAAATAATTCATAGAGTAGCACTGAAGAATGGTTATAAACTCAAAGAAGAAATTATTTGCATCAAAAGACTACAATGGTTTACAACATTTAACAAAAAAACGTTTCCATTGCACCAGTGTTGATTACTGCAGTTTGTAATGTCAATGATTAGACACAGTACTTACTAGCCATATTTATCCATAGAAAATCTTAGGTATTACCACATACCAATTCATTATTCTTGAATCATGTGGGCAATTATATTTTTAAAAGGTTAATATGAAGGTTAGTCAATTAAATACAAGTTGATATGGTGTGGCACATGGGAAGTCCTTATTTCCTACTGGAAGTTATCGATCATAACCCGTACCAATAAATTGACAGCCTCTCAGGAATCTTCTGAATCAATATAGAGGCAGCTACCAAGGCAGCTCGGTCTTTGTAATGGCTCTATATCATAGCATAAAAATAAGCCATAAAAACATTTAATTTTATGATAATTACAGAAAATTATTATTATATCATTTGATTTATCACTGAATATATCAATGATATGATTGACTATAACAATGAATTGTAATAAAGATCAAAAAAGTCTTGATGAAAAGATACAGATATGAAAAGATTTTTTTATATCCATAGCAACCTGGGGCTAGTGGCTACATGCACAGCCCAGGGATGCAGAGCACATGAAGCACGCACTAGGACTGCCTGGACACCGAGCCTGTCTCGGCTGTCTTGGAGATGCAGGTTTTTTTGGATTCTGTCATTAAAAAAGCAAGAACCTCTTTGCTAAGATTGACCATCCCCAAGAGGCTGTGGGAACCAACTGGCTTAGAACATAATTCTGTGAAGTCATTTCAATACATTTAGTAACTAGGTTCAAATTCATCACCAGTTCACAGGGCTCTGAATAAGAAACTATTTCAAGTCATCTTTCTTGCCTGTTCACTGAACGGTGTTTTAAAATTCCACTTTACATGCTCCTTGGCAACCTCGTTCCAGATCTCAGCACTTCAGGGAGAGGAAGTTCCCCTAACAGTCATTTTTAAAACATGAGGTAACACCGATTTACAAGACTGTATGATTCCCCTAACAGTTATTTCTGATTTTGCCTGTCGTTACAAATTCTGTGATCAACCTGATGATGGATTTTCCCCCTCCAGCTCAAACAGAGTTGAGGAGCTGTTGCCAAAAACAGTATAAGAACAATGAAGTCAAAGACAAGTAGGGCGCGGTGACACCACCTAGTTTTGTGACAGTCACTTGATCTGAGCTGGGAAATTCCTCTCTCCCTCCCTTCCTCCTATTTCCCAGGACTGAGGAAATGTTTCCTGGAGCAGACACTATGAAAGATGCTGAGGACACCGGTGACTAACAGAACCCCTCCCATGAGGATAAGGTGACTTCTCTCTCACTGTGTGCAAGTGGTTATTAGAGATACAGGATGAATGTAGGATTTTGGAGTTTCTTGCAGGCTTGGATATTCCTCTGCAGCCAAGCGAGTGAAATAGGCAGGTTCAGACTCTCCTAAGGGATTCACACTTGTTTCTGGAACTTGTTTCTGGCATTCCTGATTGATAGAATGCAATCCTACAGAAAGTATTCCCAGCACCACCTGGCTTCCTCACACTCACTGGGTTCTAACCCAACTCTGTCATTGAGATCAAGAACAACACACCAGGTAGAATGATTCACACACGGCAGACTCCTCTTGGCTTGACTGAGGGCCTGCTCTGTGACAGCAGGGTGCTGAACTCGTTCCACGGGTATAAATGAGCAGCTGCCCACAGACAGACAATGAATGGTGTGAGTGGACAGAAAAGCCAAACTTGGACCCACAGCCTGCAGCAACCTACTTAGGACACCATCATCAACACTTAGCCCCCATCATCAACACTCTACGTAGCAAGCTTGCCTGCTGTAAATTAGTTTTAGGAAGTCTAATTACTATCTCTAGTGACTATTTGGGAAACCAGTGATACCTTCTCCAATATCTGGCCCCAGACACCCACAGGCTTATTCACAACTCACAGTTTCTGACTTTTTGTCTCGACTTCCAATTTAGCACCGGCCAGAGAGAGCTAAGTGGTAATACCAATCACCCCCATGGGACATCCTCTGGTTTCTAGTTTAGCCTGCTAACTGCCTGCCCAGGCCAGCGGCCCCCTCAGGCCCAATCTGAGGCATCCTCTTTCACCTTCATGACTTCTCACTCCACTGCCTGCGCTGCATTTTCTGCTAGACAGCTGATGGTGACCAACTCCCAAGCTGCAGCATGCTTCGGATATTTAGCCTTGGGTTGTTATGGCATTGGTCTACATTCTCTGCCATGAAGATATTACACCTGTTTTACAGATAAGTGAATTTACAGAGCTTATATTGTCAAGGGGGTCACTCAAGTGGCAGAGTAAGGTTTCATTAAAGACAACCACACTCACTCCAAAGTTACTCCAGAGTCATGATCTGAATGCAGAACAGATAGAAGGCTTTGGCTTCATTGTCCTTTGCTGTGACTTCTGGAATACTCATATCTTTCCCATGGGGAAGCTGTCTCAGGTCTGGTCCTGGGACGCCAAAGGCTCTTACAGCCTAGACAGTGAATGACAGTCTCATGAATGCGTAGACAATGCCAGCCCTGGTGCTGCTGGAAGCGGGGAGGGGAGGAGGGGGCTCTAGTTGGAGCTTCAGGCTCCACACTGGGAACTTCAGTTCAGATCAGGAATCACCACTTTGCACCCCTACCCTAAAGTTCTCCACTAGCGCAACCTCTGTCCTGGATGCCAGGTGTCAAGAGTCCACAGTGTGGGCATGTACCCCGAGTCAACAACTGTGGGGGCTTCTATGCAGCAGAGCAGCCCCACCTCCCCCTGCACTTGTGGTCTGTACTGCCGGGTCTCATTGTGGTCACAATTCAGTTAAAGTTTTCCTACCTCGTTCTGCTGGACTGCTGTTCCTGATGAGTTCTGCAGTTCCCCATTTAATTCTTAGGGTTACTCCCTTTGGTCTGCTACAATTTAGTTGCGAATTTCAAAGTCAATCCTGACATTCCCACTCAGTTGCCAGCTTGCAAGAGTCCCCAGAGTGACACTACTTGTTTGTACAACTTCAGAACTTATTAGAAGAACTGGCTCAGGAATAGCAAATTTTCAAGTGAATGAGTGGTGGAAAAGTACTGAGAGATGTGTAAAGGTATATTTCCACAAGGTACAAAGCTGCCAAAATGACATTCCCAGCATATACTATACTGAAAATGTGATGTCATTGAATTCACACTTAAATCCAAACACTTTACCTGTAATCCTACTCAGGAACTTCATTTCTTCCTAGTCTATTAATGTTACCAGACTTTTCTATGATCTCTTTCCTACTGTTTAGATACTATAGAACACTGAGAGTTATAGAATGTAATTCCTCAAAAGAGAAGGAAGAGAGGAATGCAAATGCAAACCAGAGCTCAGTTTGTGAATTAACCATTGTCAGGAGAGACAAACTGATGTAATACAGATAAATGAATGTAGGTATGTGACTGACAAGGAGGAAGAGAAGGAAGTTAATGCTCTGTCAACTTGAGAGACACTCAAGTAAAATGGATAGTTTCTACCTTGAAGAGTTAGGAAGTGACAAGCTGAAAATGGCATGTGGAAAAGCTGGTTTAGTGGGGGTGAGGATGGTGGTCAGTGAGTGAAGAAGCTGTCGAGAGAATTCCAAGACAGAGTTATCCAGGACAGGCTGAAGTATTACCGGGAAATGTCAGAGGTCTAGCCCAAATTGCATGTGGACTAGCAGGTGGACTAGCAATAAGGAAAATGCAGACCAAAATCACAATGAGATCCCACCTTACACCAGTAAGGCCCACATCCAAAAAACAGACAACAACAAGTGCTGGCGAGGATATGGAGAGAAAGGGACACTCTTACACTGCTGGTGGGAAGGTAAACTGGTCCAAAACTATGGAAAGCAGTGTGGAGGAAAGCAGTGTGGAGGTGGGAATGTAAACTGGTCCAACCACTATGGAAAGCAGTGTGGAGGACCTTCAAACTAATGAAAATGGAACTACCATTTGACCCAGCAATCACTCTGGGTCTCTAACCAAAGTGGGAATCTACCCAAAGGAGGCCTCAATGAGGGTTCAAAGGGACACCTGTGCTTGGATGTTTATTGCAGCACTATTCATAATTGCAAAGACATGGAAACAACCCAAATGCCCCAAGATAGATGACTGGATGAAAAAGATGTATATATACACAATGGACTACGCATCAATTAAAAATGACAAATTTGATGACTTTTTCGGTAACATGGATGTAGCTAGAAGAAATCATATTGGCAGAAACAAGTCAGAAGGAAAAAGACAGAAACCAAATGGTTTCACTAATATATGGACAACCAAATGAAAGTACAGAACTGGGGAGGGGATCAACTGGAACGGCCAGGGAGGGGAGGTGGTGGATGACCCCCAGGGATCAAATGATGTGAAAAAAATATATCTATATAAATTATTTTTAAAAAAACTTTCTGCAGGTGGCGCATGAATAGATGCAGAGGGGGTGGATACTAGATTTTCGCAGGATTTAGATTCAGAGGTAAGTACAGAAAGCAGCAAGAGAGTTGAGTGTATAGTTTCAGAAAATGGTTTAGTATTTAGTAGAATAATTACAAGTCAAGGCCAGTTAGGAATGGAGACTAAGGCTGGGAAAGATGAGCTTCCAGACTGAGAAAATGGAGGGGCAAGGGACCAGAGCACCCATCAAAGGACACATGTAATGAGGACAGCATGAGAGTTCCAGTTGTTCAAGAACAGAGAGTTTCCAGGACATGAGAGAGAATGCAGGAGAGCAGACGTGACTTGGCACTTCCAGGTAACCAAATACAGGATGTTTCTGTGGGAGGAGGTGTTAATAAAGAATTTGTGTGAAGACCTCTGGAGGTGATCAGGCCCAGGAACTTGGTGAGGATGGCTTACTTGCTGGGTGACCTATACTGGTATAACAGGATTGGAGTGAGATGATAACTCAGATGCTGAAATTATTAAAGAGTAGGGGGAAACTACTCTTTGGCAATGATATCAAGTAGAATAGTAATCAAATGGCATGGCCTACAAGAACCATGTCTGTAAGTATACTGTGTATGACACTAGAGAGAGGGCTAAACACCCTTCTGATGGCAGGGAAAACACCAGATGATCTGATATCACTCCCAGATGATCTGTCATCACTCCCAAGGGGATATTTAAATTTTAATGTAGAAATGTAAATGTAAATTTTAATGTAAATTTTAATGTAAAAAAGGCAGAGGCAGAAGGTGGGGAGGTCAAAAAAGGAAAGGAGGCAGTGGGAACGAGGAAACCCCAGCAGAATGGGAGAATGGAGTGTGTGGAAGACAGATGACCAGGCAGGCTTGTTGTATGGAATCAAGACAAGGGTGGAAGGATGAGGCCAGATTGAGGTCACTTCAGAGTCAGAGCATATGCAGACACCTTTGTTCAGGTTGTCAAGGTAAAGTTGGTGAGAAAATGTCTTGGAAAAATCTGCCTAGAATTTACTCAGTCTTTGCAGTCTTGCCTTGCATTAGCAATAGCACATATCTGCCGGGCACGGTGGCTCGTGCTTGTAAGCGTCAGTCTAAGAAGCAGCTGGGGATAGGGATTGCGGTTCGAGTCCTGCTCGGGACAATATGGCGAGACCTAGTCCCCACTCCCCCCCCCAAAAAAAAAAATAGCTGGGCGTGGTGGTGCATGTCTGTAACCCCAGCTACCTGGGAAGCTGAGGTTGGGGATTGCTTGAGGCAGTGGTACCATGGGCAACGGGATCCTGCTGTTTCACGGGCAAAAATAGCGAGACCTAGTCTCAAAAATAAATAAATAAACTTACCAAAAAAATAGCACATATCTTTTGCCAAGTATGATCCACATGACTCAAGTTCC
>PVHY01001103.1:79968-174654 GCA_004024945.1 Uropsilus gracilis | reverse complement strand
GAGAAGGAGAGGGAGAGGGAGGGGGAGAGAGGGAGGGGGAGAGGGAGAGGGAGGAGGATTTGCCTAATTCAAATATCAGAAATTTGCTACTGACCATAGAGAATCCATAAATTCTTCGTAGAGTATTCATGTGAAGTAGATTACCTAAAAGGAACCCCTGCTCTTTTTATTCGCCTCAGCCTTTAGTTTAACTCTAGGAAGAACAGTGTAGGAAGGGCAGAAGGAAGCTTTTATTGAGACACAGGAAAAACTAAGATTCATTGCAAGCTCCCCTACAGGTCAAAGGAAAGTGGTCCCAACTAAGAAAAATCCATTTCTAAAAATTGCATTTAAAGATTCAAAAAATTAATGCCACAATGGCACTTACTGGTAGATCATTTGATTATGCTTCAGAAACAGTTTTTAGCTTTTTCAGACTAAATAAGGAACTGAAGAAATACACGCTGTAAAGTTTGAAAACAGAGTTCATCTTGCTATAGGTAATGACACAAATGTGGGTTTAATATTTTGGTGACTTTGCTTTTTTCCACAAAGATTTTCATTATCAGAATCTTTAGTCTAAACAGCAACAAAACCATAGAGTTTCGTATACAAAACCATATACAAGATTTCAAAATTAGGCAAATAGCTTTGGATTTGAGATTAGACCATAAGTTGGTATGTATTTATGCAATTAGCTGTTCCAAGTGTTGCCTTTGTATCCGTTGGGGAATATTTCTCCCATTGGAACAGCCATGTGCCTTCTACGTGCACCAAAGATGGAGGACATATCACTCACCTGCTGTCCCTTGGGACTTGCATGGGAAACTCTATTAATGACTACAACTCCTTCCTGCGAGACAGAGCATCACAATCCTTAACACAGTCACTTCCCATCATTGTCCTGGGAGGTGTACTGAACCGATTTGGTGTTCAATATAGGATTTTCATCAGATATAGTTTAAGTTTTGGAAAAATATTTTGAGACTTAACATAAGAATGAAGACAAAGAGAGAGAGGTAACAGGAGGGAGAAAAAAGAAGAAAAGGAGGGAAGGGAAGGGAAACTCTTAGTGCCTGTTATTTAAAGGTCATGTACTTTCTATTTTGGCAAGATTCTTCACTTCAGCCAGGTTCCTAAATCTTTTCCTAGTTCCATCTTTATTCTTCCTTAAAAACCAGTTTTAAGAACCATTTTTCCAGAAACTCTCTCCACCTTTGATATCTCATCACTCTTGATATCTGATCATTTTCCTCTACAGCTGCCACCACCCTCCGGGTGATGTCTGATCATCTTACCCGTTTTGAGCTAGAATTCTGGTAGGTGGTTTTGGCCTAAATATGCTCCCAGACCCCTAATGTTTCTTCTTAGTAATTTTGCATGCACAGACCATCATTTCAGTCCTTGGCTATAATCCCTACTTGTTTTTGTTGTGTTAAGTATTGCGTGATCTCTTCCACACCACTGCAAAATTTCATCCCTATGATCCCTTCACTGACAGGTCATTTTATTATGACCTAATCATAGGTCACCATAATCCCCCACATCCTTAAATTCAGTATCCCTAACCATGTTTTAGTAAGTACCATAGCAATTGTCCTCTTTAATAATGCTATTTATTTAACTCTCACAACAAAATCTTTATATTGATTTACCAACAGAAAAAAGGCTAAGAACCAATAGCAACTCACAATTGTGTCCATCCATGCTCCATTGCTAGATCAATGCCCCCCTTCACCATGGACCCATGTGACTACAGTATAAATTAATTTTATTATTATATAAAAAATAGAAGTGATGCTTTGAAACATGATTTTTTTAAGAGTATATCCCTTAGCAGTAATCTCAATCAGCAGATACTGAAAATCCGACAAGATAAGGGAAGGCTTTAAAGGACTAAAAACCGCTCTTCAATAAATGTGGAACACATAGCACCATTTGTAGCAACTTGAAGGTTATGATCATCCTTGGGCCACATGATGTGAGCAGAGCTAAAGATGAGGAGGAAGAAGAAACAGTTCCACTAATATATCTGCCTTATAAGTCTTCCAAGTCATCTAAAATAACCACCCACAGATACTGGTTTTTGAGTTTTGGTTTTTTTTTTTTTTCTAATCTGAAGAACACCCTCCCCACCCTCTATCCCCCCCAACCCCCATATCTTTATTAACACTACACCAATCCTCAGCCTTGCTTTGACCATGAATAGAGTGCTGGCTAAAATTGCTTCAAAATGTGAAACCCCATTCCTAGAACTGCACTAATAATGAAAACACTTCCTCAATATGCCAAGGAAACTGAGCCTCTCCTTAATTTCTTACATGAATGTCTTTTTTTTTCCCCAAACTTCCTACAATTGTACCGTCTAAACACAACAATGCTTCATAGCACTGGTGCCTTTACAACAGGCCTGTGCAAATCTTGACCAGTGAACTATTTTATGGGTGAGGAATCTTAAGAGTCTTTACACCCAAATTTGTCATCTCCAAACCATGTTCACTTACTCAGTGATGATAGCCAACCTACAATAAATTGAGAGATGGATATTGTCAATTCAGTAACTCTTTGGATCACCCTTTCCAATTCTGTTTAAATCTACTCCTCACAATTCTACCAAAAGTATGGTTCCAATGTCTCTGCCTCAATGAACCCTAAAACACAGCATCATAACCATTTTCTGGTTCCTGAAATACTAACAAATCACTGTTATAGCACTTCATAATTTAATAAGGGTAACTAAATACTTATCCCTTAAGGGGAAGAATAGTATCTTTCTTACTTATGAAGAAGGAATTAAATATCCTGCCCAAGATCACAGATAAGGAAAAACTGAGACTTGAACCCAAACACAGAGTGACAACTCCAAATTTTCTTCTATTGAATAATGTGTAAGATAGAACTCGATATTTCCCAGAAGATAAAGGGTAATATGAGTCAAAAGGGCAAGATCAGAAATAGTTATTGATGTGGTGGCATTTGAATTATCTTAAATGATAGGTAGAAAGGAATGCTAAGTAAAAAATGATAAAAAACCAAAAGGCTAACAGAGGACAGAGTATTTAGAGAGAACTGACAAATTCTTGACTACAGCAGACTGTTTGTGATAACATTGAGTGGAAAATAAGTAAAATAAATTTGTTTGGGCCAGATTATAAAGGAGAACATAATCCATGCCAAGAATTTTAGATAATTTTCTTTGGGTGAAATTATTTTGAAAGCACAGTATAGTAAATATATGTGTGTTTGGGGAAGATGTTTCATGATCTGGCAAAGAATACGTTGGAGATAGCAGAAAGAATAAGGTAACTCTGATGCTAATTGGGTACAAAATTGGAAATTGACATGAACCAGAGACCTAAGAAATGGAAATTCCAGGCAGAATGAAAGACTACAGAAGGGGACATGAGCAAGTTTAAGGTTTTAACTTGAACATTAGAATGAACAGCAGTGAAATTATATAAAGAAGAGATTATAGAAATGTAGGGAGAAAAATATTCACCAGTTTGACTTTGACTCTATTGTTTTTTAGTGACTTTATCCTGAAATGTGAAGTGATGCCTGTTGGATCAAGTCAAAATAGAAACATTCTGGAATCATCACCGAGAGTCACTATGTACAGGCAGCAAGGAGCAATACACTTGGCCCTAAGATGCTGCAGTGGGGAATTTTGAGAATCTTGCTGAAAAACTTTGAATACCAAGGGCACTTTGTTGTCATAAAGAGCATGTATTTTTATTATAGGAGCCACTAAATTCAATATTTGGTTGTGATATTTGGAGACCAAGCCACTAAGATCTGAAAGAAGGTGGAATGAGTTGCATTTTGGGGACACACATTCAAACATACACAGAAGAAGATGCAGGTGCCAAAAGCTGTGGCCCCACATGCAGTCTGCAGGTTCTCCTCAGTTATAACCGCATGTATTCATTCTTGAAAAGGAGTTTATTTCCAAAATAAGGTTTTTTATGCACAAGATTTTTGAGTGTTAGGAGACAATTAGGAAATCATGCCCAAAACCAGAGTCTGATCTCATTCAGTTTGTTTTCACTTTCAAAGGGTGGTTTTGATTTTGTTTTTGTTTTGTTTTCAGCATCCGCCATAGTTTCAAATCATAAGGGCAAAGAAAAATTTTTCAATTTCATGGTAGGGATCACAAATGGAAGGCCCTTCTCTTTCTCATAGCACCTGGTTTAATATTACTCACAAATAAATTAAAGGCGAGGTTTGGATGTCAAAATTATGTCATATCACCAATGACAATGGAGGATGGGGAGCCTGGGAAAACAAGGGATCTGAACAGGGAAACTTCCCAGTTAAGGACAATCTTGAACACAGGTTTTGTTGATACTGCAAAACTTCCAATTGCTAGAATGTATATTTTTTTCATCTATTTGAAGCAAATGCTAAGTGAAAAGTGACAGGATGCTACGCCTTCTAAGATAAGTCTGTGCCTGCTGGAGGAGAGTCTGCTATTACAGCAGAGACAGCACTTCACCAGCTGAGGCTGGCACAAAAGAGGAAACGCTGTACCCCACCTGGAAGTGAGGAGTGTTTTCTCTTTAAAATCTCTGAGAAAAGAAAAATACTGCAAAGCCGGCCACAGTGGCGCGTGGCTTTAATCCCAAGCCTAGAACGGGAGACTGAGACTGGGAATCACTTGAGTCCACGGGTTCAAGACCTGCCTGGGACAACATAGGAAGACCTAGCCTCAAAAATTAGCTGGGCATGGTGGTGTGTTCCTGTAAAACCAGCTACCTGGGAGGCTGAGGCTGAGGATCACTTGAGTCCAGGATACCCCGGGCAAAGAGAGTCTGTGGTTCCCCAGGCAACATAGTGAGACCTAGCCTCAAAAAAAGAGAAAAATACTGCAGTGGTTGCCAGCCCCCAATTAGATTACACACGTTTTCAGTAACATAGATTAGAAGTTTTAATAATTTGGGGAACATGATGGGCTCGTAATTGCTGTTGCTATCTGGTGTCTTAGACTCTCTCCTTTCTCCTTTGTCCCCTTTACATTCTTAAATCCCCCCTCTACTTCATAATCAACCCCATCTCCTCATCCAGGAAGATTTGTTTCAACCTCTTCATCCAGCCCACTCTCTGCTCCTTTAACTTTTCATCACCCACTGGGTATAAGACCAAATGCATTTGTGCTTTATGAACTAGTCTTTCCAAAGCATTTACATTTTACCTCACCAGTAAGGTTTGAAATTGCTGGAGGGAAATAATAGCATCCCATTTTATTGCATATAATACCAACAGTCCAGTGAGTACTAAGTACTTGACTTCTAAATTTCTTTCCTGAGAATACATCAATTTATAAATAGTCATCTGTAAAGTTTTTAAAATCATCACCAATGTAAAGATAAGCTTTTTGACCCTTGGGCAATAAATTGTATAACCACTTCTCAGAACAAATATTTTCCAAAATCAGGTAGGAGAGGGAATAAACCCACCAACCCCCTCACTGTCTACCTCCCCCCACTGCCCTCAACAGAAAGGAGGACCACATACAAAGGAAAGCATTTATTTAAATCTACGTTTTTAACTTTGCAACCTTCAATGTTTTAGAAAAGGTATTCCTTCTGGGCTCAATAAAAACCAGCTACCAGTAACAGATACAATAAAATCACAGGAATTGAAAGCTGATTCTTCAAAGGACACTGACTACACCTGGGTGTGGGGTTTGTAGGTCCTGCCAGCAAGGGACTGAACATTTTCTACATTTATTATTAAAAGACTTAGGAAATTCTAAGGCTATTATATCTTTAATAGCTCTTTGCATTTGGCCCCAGCCAAGTGTAAAACATGTTTGATTATAAAGTGCTGTTTTAATCTTCCTTTAACAACTAGCATTCATAAGACACTTGAGTAAAGAGAAGCAGAGGAGCTTTTTTCCTGTCCTCTCACACAATCAATTAGTAACAGAAAATTTTTGTTTCTCATATTGTATTATGATCCATGTCCCCATTCCAGAACACACAGGTGAAATGACCATGAGGAAAATGGTGGGCTTTTTCATACACCTACTTCTTCAAGATCTGCGAGCACCAGCTAGCAAAAGTCAGCTTCTCAATTAGATTTCATAGACCGTGGAAGAAAATATAGACCACCAGATCAAACTCATAGTAATTATAGCAATTGAGGGCTAGTCTAGAATCCGTAGCAATTCTAAAAATTCTCAATTATCCCAAAAGAAAAAAATAAAATAAAATGATGTAATCCAAAACAAATGTACATTTCATTTATGTGTTTAGGTATTTGCAAAACAGAAGCTGGTCATTTCTCTGGTAGGTAAGCATTGTGAAATTCAAACTTTCTTGCTTTCTTTGATAATCCAGGAAGGTAATTGTAAAGTCTTCTGTGACTGTGACACTGCAACAAATTAACACAAATTTAGTGGCTTAAAACAATACAAATGCATTCTTTTACATAAGTCAGAAGTCTAAAAGTAAGAAATGAAGGCCTTGGTAGTGCATGTTCTTTTTGGATGCGTTCCAGCCTTCAGTAGCTGCCTGCATCCCTTGGCTAATAGTCCCTTCTTCCACCCTTAGAACACCTCAAACCAATCTCTGCCTCCATCATTATCTTTTTCCCCACCACTTCCCTCTCTGGCGAACACTCATGTGGGAAAACATTTGGTGATAATGAACAATCTATGTCTTCATAGATTATAATGAAATAAATAACATTTTAATGAAAGATAGCATGCAGCCCAAATGCAGATTTCTAACATATACTCTTCTTTCTGACCCCAAGTTTTTCTTTTTTCTTCTTCACATATGTTAGGTACAAAGAAATAGAGTCTGAAATATAAAGGAAAAGGATCACCTAAGCTACTGGCTTATTTATGGCTTGAAATTCTCTTCAATATAACTTTAACTGAAAGAAAACTTTTTAAAAACACTCAGATGAAATGTTTTAAACTACAAAAGTGAAGTCTATTCTTTTTTACAGAATTGAATTCTCATGTCTTTAAGTCCTGGATATTTCTTTTTCTAAATACACTGTTGTAGTGTAGATATGGCTCAGAAAATGCTAAGCAAATTCCAGCAGATTAGCAAAGGTGATTTAGATATATTATGTTGATTAAGATATCAACATGCTATGAGAGATTACTTCCACTGATCACAGCAGCAAAGAAAACTGAGTATTAATCAGCTAATGTTTGCAGCTCTTGGGGGGAAAGGGGTAGTAGATAGAAACTAAGAATTATAAAGAGAACAAAAGAAGCATTAGTCAGATAGGTAGGAATAAGTAAACATCATAAATTAGGTTAATAGCAGGACTCTACATTTTCCTTTTCCTCTTACCTTGAAAAAAAAACTTTAAACTGAGACTTAACACACTCTGTATATACTCACATACACTCATTTAACACCTGCTCTATTCAATATTAACTAAAGTCAGTTTGCTACAGTCTTTAAATAAAGTCAGGAAACCTGTTTAATATTCTTGATCTAATCCTCCTGAACTTGTTCTTTTGGAATTCAATGTATAATAAGAAATAATAAGAAAGAAAATGGGAAAAGATGGAGATCAGATGACCAGAGGCTCAGGCTTACCTCTTCTAAAACCTGCCTCTAGTATTGAAGGAATTCCTTTTGGTCAATGTACTTCAATAGCCAAATATTATATTAGTCAAAAATCATTTAAGAAAATCAGAAATTAAGCATGCAACCTTTTCACTACATATCGACTTATCTACTACAATAATTTATCTAACATTATAATTTATCTATTGATGTTAACCACACATCTATACCAAAAATTCAGTTGAAACAAAACAAATTCACCTTTAAGAAAATATATCATTTGGAGAGATATTGCTTAAAATAAAGAAATTCACTTTTAAGAAAATACAGTCACCGTTAAATGTAGGCAAATATGAGAGATGTCACTATAAAGCAAGTTTAATAAATGTTGTTTAACGATGGCCACTAGACTAAGTCAGCGCCACTTCCTGTATCTGTAAATAAAGTTTTATTGGCACACAGCCATGCCCATAACTTACATATTTCCTGGGACTACTTTTGGTCTACAGCAACAGAGCTGAGTCATTGTCATACGGTTTACACCTTAAAGTATTTACTACCTGTCCATTCATCGAAAGGTGTTCTGACCCCAAACTAATAAAATAGTAGAGGACAAGTCATAAATTCTACATCACATAGTAATAGCAAATAAAATTTTCTAAAGCACAACTTAACAGATTAGTTTTCTCACTGTATATATTTCTTTTATGTCCTATAAAAAGCAATGTCTCCTTAGCAAATATTTATATATATTTCTCTTGATTTTCTTTCTAGGATACTACCTAATTTACGGCTACTTTATTATCCTAATATTGAACCAGTATAGGCAGAAGTAATAATCTCCCAATTTTTGATGCCTTAAAACAACAAAGGTTTATTTCTCAGATCCACAGAATCAGCTGGGACTCCATGTGTCTCCTCTCTGGGTTCCTAGGGAACAAAGACTCTCATCCTTCAGAGAGGTGTCCTTCATTTGATGAAGGAAAAAGAACACAGCAAACGACCCACTGTATTTTAAAGATTACAGGCAGAAATGATACATTTCCTCCTATCACTTTTCCTTCTTCAAAGTAAGCCACATGGTGATGTGTAATGTCAAGGGGAGTGGGCTGTGTAATTCCACTGTAGAACTGCAAGGAAGAGAGCTAGAATATCTGAGGCAGGTTTTTCTGACAGCCATTGTAACTGCCAAAGAACAATCTGAAAGAGAGATGGAGATAAATGCCTCCTTCCTGTGGAGATTCCTCTGTATCAAATATGGAGCCACCACAAAACATCACATTGTAATTTGCCAAAGCCTAGATTCCTGGCTCCACATTTACAGTGTATTAGCAAATGTGCTAAGTCCTTTTCGGCAAATCCTATGATAAAAATTTCTCCATCACTGTGAGGAAATACTTTCTCAACTAAGATGTTAGTTTGAGTTTTCTGAACACTTGAGCATTTCCAAATTGTATTTGTTAGATATTCAAAATAATTCCTTTGTCATTTCTAATAGTTAAATATAGCAGTTGAGGTTTAGCCATTAGTTCTCTGAATGTCTATAGAAATTTACTTGCCAAACTGAGTAAAACACTTTTAAAAATCATTTCCCTCTATTAAAATGAAGATCACTTAAGTCATCTGCTTTGATTTCTAAAATTACTTTCCTCATTTTTTACAGAAAGCAAACAATCAAAACAGAACTGACAAATGATGTGCCACATTCATTTCATGTAAAAACCTATTTAAAAACCTATTAAAAGTGAATGAACTTGACTTTAATTAATGTATTGCCTTTACATATTATCTATTTAAAATAACATCAACTCATTGGAATCATCAAATATAATCACTGGTGTCAAGACTCCCTTTTAAAAGCTATATCTTTAAATTATATTGACTAATAAGATGCAATACCACACATCAGAAAAAATGAGAGCAATTTTAATACTCTTGTATAACATTTTTAAATTTTTTTTAAAAGGAAGCTTTTTATTTAATGTTAGCCAGATTAGAAATTCAAACTCGATCACCCACAGTAAATCTTATATTCAATAAATCCTGTGTAAGTTCTCATGACAATACATAGTTTGGCATGTAAGCTTGGAATCAATCTATGCCATCATACAGTATTTTCTATATTATTGACTCATTTTCTACAATAATGGCTAAAGGAATAAAAGCATGTCTATAAAATATACACTGCTTTCTTGGTCAAATATGAGTTGATTCTGTTTAATTCAAGATTATTTTCAGTCTGGATATCTTCAGTATTGATAAAATAGACTGTAGATGGGTTCCTCTAGCTAGAGGGACCATATGCATAAGAAGTGCTTGCAGGGAAGATGACATATGTCATACCATGTGCCAAATACCATCTTAGATCTGGAAGTGACAATTCTCTCATATATACTGGCACTTGGAACTCTCTAGCCTTGGATTTATTTCTTCTCCACAAGAACTGAAGTGACATTATGTGTGTTTCTGAAAAGCTTGATAGGTTTTCTGGCAATTAGCTATATTACATTATATATTCTTTATCTGATATCCTTTCATTAATATATCCTGTGAACTATATTTGCTGTATCTCTCAAATATCAGAAATGAGTATGAGTCATCAACTCTATAGTCTTCAGGCTTCCAAGAAACATGCAACCTTTGTTCACATAAAACAGAGATGAATTTGGTCCTTTAACTGTGAAACTATTAGGGATGGTTTTACTGTCCTCAGGGCACCATGTTTAATTCACAAAAATAAAAATGTCAAACAACCTACTGCCATATTTACTAATCTATCAATATATTTATTTTTTAAAAGCTACTCATGATAAGCTTATCGCAATTTATATTGAATGTATGAGATAACTTTTGACATTTTGAAGATTTTTGCTGTTTTAGCTGACTGATTTTGATTTCAAAATTTCATATGAAAATTTTTCAGTTTATGCTTATGTCTGTCCAATTCTATTCCATGCCACTTTCTGCTTTTCAAAAACTCTGCTCTTTTACTAATTTTTCCAGCAGTAGATAGTGTGATCTCTAACAATTAGTAGTCAAAACTTAACATGTAACATGGTTGCTCTTATCTCTACCCAATTCAAACTTACTCATCTTTTAGTATGTCTGAAGTTTTAAGGTTTTTACAATTTGACTAATTACATGCTTTTCTTTAGTCTCATAATGTTCTTACCTATATTCACTATGTCTCTGTTACAATACATGGCAATAATATAAACCAAGCAAACTCACTTCGCTTCATTACTTGAAAATTCTGCAATTTTATATTGAACATCTTTTCAAACCATTATCAGGTCAACATACCCCACTTGTTAGAAACCAAAATGTTTGTGTGACTTGGTTACTTTGATCACTTTTTATTTCTGCTGCATGTGTTTAAAAGTTATTTACTCTTTACCTTAAAACTTTTAGATATGTTTAATAATTTTATGCTAAATCCTTAAATTAACACATAATCTTTAATTTGTGTTTCTAGAAGTATACCTTGATGTAGTATTATGACTTTTATCCATGTTTTCATACCAAAGATTTTGTAAATAAAATCAGAGATACTAGCAAACTATTTGGAGAATTGGCCATTCAGATCATTTAATAAACTGGTTTTGGATGAACTGGCATTCCCAGATCACAGGTGTTTCAATTGATAAGTAAATTAAAGGATGTGAACACTTTTAAAGCTCCCCAAATGTTCCTGAACTGCGGGTAGGCCTAATAACACCTATCTAGCAAGATCTTCCTGAACACATTTGCAACATTTTACATCTGACAGTAATATTTTCAAAGCACAGTGCAGCAAACAGAGGAAATTCTGGTGGTTGAAGTTGGTATAAGTTATAAGGTTTAAGGGAGCAGGAAAAAATAAGAAGTACCTGCCTGAACAGGCCCCATCTGACCCTCTAGCCAACATGTATGTTGTCATAATGTCCATACATGTCATAATATCTAACCATATAAATCATTTCTGCCCCGTTCCCCCATTTATTTGCAGGGAAGGGTTTGGTTGCTGTGCTCTAAAGCAGTAATCAGAGCAGCTTCCACTGGTTGACTAGTGATGATTATTAGCACCCCAATTGCTGCAGCACTGTCCAGTCATGTACAAGGCAAGTTTTAGTAGTAGGTTTCAACTAGAAATCACCCAAGTGAAGCAGAAACACATAACTTCCAAACTGGCCTTACTATCTCACTATCAGAGAAAGAACCATGAAAGTAAGCTGCTACCTAACCTAAGAACCATAAAAGTATCTTAATACCTAACAAAATAGACCTACATTTCACTCCTAACTGTAGTTGGCTGGTGAAAGTATATATATATATCCTAATCAGCAATTACACCCATAATCAATCAATAAATAAAAACCCTCTCATCAATAAGACCCATAATCAAAGTCAAGCACTGAAATTTGAACAATGGGGAAACAAATTAAAACTTCACAATTTAATTTTAGAAACTACTTTCTGAGTTGGATAGGCAGCTACAGCTCAGTGATTTCCCCCCTCCCCCCATTGGAGGTGGGATAGAGGAACGGAAGACTCCGTGCTGCAGACCCAGACCTTACCATGTTACTCCAGGGGAATCTGAACTGACAGTTCAGTTAACGAAGAATCTGCAGCAGATTGTCCTGGATTTAAATAAATTGGCTTTATGGAGAGTGGGAACAGCACCAGTGCAACAAGCTATAGCACTTAAGGCAAGGAATAAAGTGATGATGGTGAGCAAACCCAGTCATACCTCCTTTGCCATGGTGGGAGGGTCACTTTGGTTTCATAGACAATATTTGGCTTATGGTCACAAGCCAACTGTGAAAGCCAATGCAAAGCCTTTTGAGACAAGGACTGATTCTGATTTTATCTTGCTTTAAAATTTCTTTATCTGACCCATATCTTTAGCTATGAGAATTAGAAGTTCAACAGACTTTCTTTTAATCTGTGGAGAATTGTGACTTTTTTTTTTCTAATAGTGATCATGACATGGACTGGGGAGAAAGGGAAGGGCATAATAGCTAGTATAAGAATCTGCAGCTACATACACAACATAGGCTACAGGCAATTACTTTGTGAACAATAATATGTTTTCTTTGAAATAAAACTCTTGTTTTGCACTGAGAGTCCTACTTCTGTAAAATACCTGTAAGTAATACCTGTAAAAGTGTCAAATACTGATTCCCAGGCTCAGGAAAACAGGATAAACTTGAGGCAGGATGACCGAGGATGAAGACCAGGGCACCAACTGTGATAGATTGTTGCAGCGGAAGTTTCACTTATGGGTAACTGTCTTTGTCTAGTTCACTAGAAAAAGGTTGGTTTGAGATGAGATGTCAAAACAGGTCTTGGGGGTAAAATACCCCATTTTCTCAGATTGCTAGCTCTTTGAAAATGAAGTGTGCATTATGGATTCAATTCCTATCTATTTAGTTGGTTTTGGGTAGGGAAAATAAGCCCAATCCTAGTTAAAGTAGCACCTGCCTATATGGTACCAGCAAGAAAAAAAAAAAGAGAGACTGGGAATGCATAGGCTAGTTATTTCTTTAAGAAAATCTGATAAATGGAAAGTATGTCAGTCTTTCTTCCTACGACACATTCAGACTTTGGTACCCACATTGCCATAAATATGAATGCCATTCTAAATACTAAGTATTTAGGAATAATCAGCGCTACACTAAAATGATGCAAGCACAGAGGGAAAATGTAACTGCCTTAGAGAAGGCAACATCACCTGTCATTATATGGCTATATACATTATAAAGGTTATTGAAAGTGGAGGAGCTATGAGTCTTGTTCACTCAGAATGTTGATTCAGGAAATTGATCTTTTCTGTTTGCAAATGTTGGCCTTTGACTTGTTTTATCTTATGAAACTAATGTAACTCAGATTGGAATTTTTGGTGAATGATAAGAGAGAAGTAAAAGAACTCTGGTTACTCAGTTGAAAAGATATGAGATCCTCATGTGAAACAAAAATTGATATAACTGTTGACTGTCAAATAAGAGTCCTTATTTGTTTTATTTGTCAATTTCTTCTTTGTCATAAACTAAAAAAATCTTGGTGATCAGATTTGAGGGGAGTCCATGCACCCTGGCTTAGTCTATTCTTCTTGAATTGTCATAGTATAAGGAGGGCAATATATGTAACTTAGCATTCTTTCCCAATCTGAAGCAGCTCAGGGGGTAGAAAGAAACAAACCTGGACCTGCATCTACCAGACATGGTCAGCATGGGAAGATGGATGCTATCCCATAAAGCAGAAACTGGCATGAGACACTCAACCTCTCACTAACACTATATAAAAATGCAATCTCATAGAACCCAGCTTTTATGTTTATTCAGTTGGTACATGTATAATACTGTTTTGCAGGGAACATATCCCTATTGTTTTATCAAGAAATGAGAACAAAGCAAGCATAGAATAAAGTGCACTGCGATTCTGAGCACAATTGTCAGATGTATGTGGATGTGATTCCCATTAGGTCATTAGGAGGTAGAGGAGCCCATCTAATGGAAAGCTGAATAGTGACCTTACACATTATATCTGATGGCTCTAGGAGGATGTGTCTGACAAATGTATGTGAATGTAGGTGATGAATATATCTGAAAGAACCCACAGAAAAATGTCTCATCTAAGAGAGGTGGGTGGCACTATTCCCTCTGAGCTCCAAATGGAAGGCAAATGAGAGGAAACACTGGAGAAGCAGTCGCAAATTATCTCCTGCCCAAGCAGTACAAATTTACACTTCCAGGAGCCAATGGATCACAGAGTTCACACCACAGGTTGCTTTTATCTAGCCAGGTAGCCAAACTCTTTTAATTGTCCTGGTCAGAAGCTTACTATTAACACTCTTGGAGGGCCCTGAAATGACATGGAAACCAGGAAATTTGCCTTTCAGCCTCCTGATCTGATAGTAAGTGGTGAGAAAGTTTAATTTTGGAGGAGTTGTTACATAACTAATGATGCATTGGGGACACGGGAGAAAACTGGTCTGTTTACACAAGGAGACAGGTACAGAAATGTTCATCAAAACATTGTCTATAATAACTCAAGAAAGAAACACACTAATTACCCATCAACTGGCTAAGTACATTTCATGAATATTCAGTAGAGCTTGATACAGACTTTAAAATATATAAGTTTGAGCCATGTGCTTCAAAAATCTCAATACTGAGCCAGTAAAAAGCAGCTACAGAATAGCACTTCATGTCACTTGACAGTAAAAAGCTATATCTTATTAATGCATATATGCATTTAGTTATGATAAAAAGTATGGATGGGGCAGATAATAAATCTAGGATGGCATTTATTTTGTAAGAGGACAGGGGGTTGAATGGGAAGGGAAAAATGCGATGTGCAGGTGACTTTTGTCTGCAGTGTTTCATTCCATCAAAAACCTGAGGCAGGTTTGGGTAAACATCAGAATTTGAACTAGTAGGTGAGTAGATATTCAACTGTCAATTTTTCATAATTTTCTGCATATTTGAAATATACTGGGAAAAAATATCAGAGAACAATGTGTATGTCAGGGGGAGGGGAAATTGCAGTAGAAGACAGCAGCACGTAGAGAAACAGAGTGAGAAAAAAACAAAGTGATTCATGATGGCCAAAACCTACTGCTTCAAAGTTTAGCAATTAGACCTAGAAAAGAAGATGTCACTTTTAGAAGAATATACTGGAAGAGCTCTACTGTCATAATAAAGATCTATACTATTTTCTTTAGCATTATAAAATGCATTCTAAAATAACAAGGAGCAAGCAAAACAATATGATATTAAATGCCATGCTTTTTTATAGAGCAAAGAGATCTGGAAGCAATGTGAAGTTAAGAGATGTTGAGCAGGTAGACTGAATGGAGAGGACAGAATGGACTGTGATTAGTGGAAAATGTTTTAGCATTACTAGAATGTGAATTGCAAGATAGAGAATTTAGAGAAAACATCAAAAGACCTTGTGGATCTTTTAGGAAAATAGACACATGGAGAGAAAGCCAACAACAATGTGGCAATCTTGCACTTTTACAACCAAAAACATGACAGGAGACATGAAAATCAGGAAGATTTGGGAGTAGAGTCAACTCAGGCTCAAGTTTCCCTACAGATCCTGCTTGCCTAGGCCAATCCTGTCCCCTGCTGCATGGCATCTACTAAGGAACTATAGAAGTGCACTAATTAGATACTCCAGGCACAGAAGCACTTGTTCCAATAGGGACCACTTGGGATACAGTTAAAGAAGCCATTAGCAGGTACTTGAGAGGAAATGCAAGGTCACAGAGGCAGAGAGGAGAGGAACCTGGGCTCTGTCTGAGAGTGGCCACAGGTACCAGGTGTAGTTCTCCATGACTGCTGGGGAGACCCTGTGCTTAATTCAGTCCCATTCACTGCTGTTATGTCCAGTGTCAAAGACTTATGTCATGTGTTAGAATCCAGAAGAGAGTTGGCATTCAACAAGAGCCTTTCCACAAGAAGCTACACACACGCACACACACACACACACACACACACACACACCCTAGCTATGGACTAATATAGGAACTATAATCATCTCACGTCCCTCCATACATTTCCCTACACGAAACGGATTCTTCTCTACCACTTGGTACCATTTTTTTTGCCAGTTGTAGAGTCTGGAAGTGAAAGTGAGAGTCATCTACAGCCAGTTCAGCTCAACCACTAACTGCATGTTCTGAAATCTTTGAGTGACTCAATAAAACCTCCATAGATATATGGGGGGGTAGTTGGGGTGGAAAGAGAGCAGCTTGGGGGACAAGGATCCTCTGGTAAGGTTCCTATGGATGTGGATATACTTCACTAACTCTAAAAGCAATGCTGACGGCTACTTTTTTTTTTTGGCACAAATTGACAAACAGCTAATTGTTCCTTTTTGGTCAATTGAACTAACTTAAACAAAATAGGGTTTAAGGCTTTTGTTTGTTTGCTTGTTTACTGGACTGACAATGAGACTTGGGGTATATTTTGCATTTTTTGCTCTGATAAATAAATTCCATGACACTGAAAGAAAATTACAAGAGACTTTTCTGTAACATAACTTCCTATAGAGTATATTTTGAAAGTTAAAAAAAGCTTTCCTGAAAATAACCAAAATATTTTAATTGCATTCAACACAGTCCATGATATGCTATCACGCAGCAAAGGACAAAGTAAGTGGGATTGAATGAAAGTGGAGGCTTGCTCTATTCTTTTAACAAAGGATACACCACACCATTGAGAATCTTTAAAAGCATAGGATATTTGAGTCAGGCACTCTGGTAACAAAATGTTGTTTTTCTTTATCAGCCTTTGTTTACTAGCAGGACTTAATGCTGACTACACTGAGGGGATGGTAAAGATATTCTGATACCAGAGCACCACCCTAACCAATTAAAGCAATCCCTATAGGGGTGGGGACAAGGCATCTGCAAATTTAAAAGCTCTCTAAGGTGATTCTAAGACAGAGTCAGGGCAGAGAACCACTAATTTAGACATCACTGTCCCAATTAATATTTAAGCAGTCACAGCCCGTTGGCTCCCCTGACTCAATCACATTACCACCAGCATATAAAGATTTATTTTTTAAATACCATATAAAAAGAAAGATCAATGGGCTCTGGAGGTACAAGTTACTCTATAATCCTTCTGAGACACTGTCCATTCCCGTGGTCCTCTTGGGTTTTAAATCATTGCCTGTGCTTTTGTAGAACTGAAAGTGTTAATCCTTTTTCACAGACTCGAGTGCAAACCTTGGTATTGAGTAATCCACTAAGTTGTATGTTTAAGATCTTTGCTTCATTAAGTCACCAGATATTCCTGGCAGCAAAAGAGTGGCAAGATGTCAACCTGTGCTTTGCTGAGCCAAAAGAATTAGCTTTTACCGTATTTCTAAAGATGAATGTGCTCTTAAAGCTTGTCCATTAGCCCCAATGCTCTAATGAATGTATGGCTTGACAGACACAATAATTGGCATAGTTCAGAGTGTAAGAGAATCAATTTGATGAAACAGAATAAGGTCAAGTGAAAGAAGAAACAAGGATTTAGTTGGCACATATTTCTAACCATAGCAACATGAAAGATTAAATAGTAAAAAAACAAGATTACTTAGACTTTGATAAGCCATCATGGCAAGGCCCCCTTATCTCATTAACACCAATCAATAGAAAGGTAGTTCTGCCAGAAAACAATGGCACTCAAGTTCCATGGAAGTCACCCTGTCTCCTAGCAATGTGTCTTTTTCTTTAGAAGTCTAGCGATCTTATCTATTATAGCTAATCTTTGGTATTTCTGGACTTAGCTCATGATTACTACCCAATGAAATAGTTCACTTAAGATAGTATAGTATTTTGTTTCCCCAAAAGTTTACCATCAACATTTTCCTCTTAAAACACCAACCCTGAACCTTAAATGGATGAGGGCTTTCTCTGTTGATTCTGGAAGCATTTATAGCACTCAGCATAATTCTTCTGATGGAAATAAGTTTTGCTTCTACTCTTCAGTGAAACAATAAAGGTAGATTGCAGAGCAAGCCTTTTTATTCCTCCTAAAAGGACCTGCTGTGAACTGCAAAAGAGAATACAAAAGGAAATTGCTTCAAACTAACATGAGACCTGCTCCTCATGCTGGGTCATACTAAAAGAGATTTCCCTCTGTCCTGGCAATAATGGAGGGGGTTCTAATTTTTAACCAAGCCTGACATGTGTCCGAGACAAGATGTTAGTCATGCTTGGTAATCTCGTCTCAGGAATCTCTTGTTTAATTTGACTCAATGACTTTGGATTGTGAAGGAGGAGCTGATCCTAAATCTGAGTTAGACAAAGGAATTCAAATAGGAACCCGAAACTATATCTACCTCCTTTGGGTTTCACCCTAGCCATCAGGAAGAAAAACAAATCAAGCTAGGAGAATTTGATATCCTTCCTTGATAAAATGACAGATTTGAGGGTTCAAAAGGGAACTGATTCTGATAAATCATTTGGGATTTTTGAAAGACATTTGAATAATTGATAATTTTCATATGTTCTACCTTGAATAAATTCAAAACGGGTCTGGCCTCAAAATGTGCAGATAGAACCATGATGTATAGGTTATGTGCAGACAGGTGTGGTGGACAAAAATACTGGGTTATGTACTAGGTAGATTGTATTGAGCTTCTTTCAATAATCACATCATCTTTTTAACTGGTTAGTTGAAGACTCCAGCGTTCTCAACATTATATGACACAGAAGAATTCTTGACCACTTCTACTTCAGGGAATTTAACTTCTGATTGGGAAGTTTAAAACACTATTAAACAAATTTTATGTCACCAATGGGTGAAGCATATGTGGCTATGTTGGAGAGAATTATGAATTATGGAGTCTGATACATTCCTTTTTGTATTTCTGCAATTTGTTACATTACAAAGTTCAATGACCATTTGACTTTACCTCATTTGGAGTCTGATCCTTCTATCCTTGGGAAAAGTCTCTCTGAAAACAATTCTTCATTTTATGTCAGATGAATCCAATTCAACCCAATCTACGATCCTCTGGTAGCTTTCACAGGTTTTTGACCCCATACACAGTGAGAAATGCATTTTACATTGTGATGGCATATATGCTAGAGTCACATAACTGATAAAAATTTCGATGAAACTGTTGTAAGTTTTACAACGTGTGATGCCCTTTGATACTTTCTGATTCAATTCTATTTCCCTTAAGGAAAAAAAAAAACTGCTGATCATGACCCACTGAATTTATTTTACAACCCACTAACGGGTCATCCTGATGTAATTTGGATGCTATCAGCAGAGCCTATTTTGAATGAGCCAAGTGAAATGGGTCATAGATTTAAGAATACCACACTGCTAACATAAATTGCAACTAGTTTTCCAATTAGGGACTTTAAAAACATGAGCTGTCTTCATATGTACCAGGAAAGTATAGTGAGCAACATCTGCTTGAACCAGCCTTCAATCTATTGGTACCTGGACTTTGTTTTTCTAGTCTCACTGCCTTCTGGGTACTATGTCCAATATTAAAGCCAAAGATTTATTAGACAAAACATATTTTGATATCTGTTTTCCAGTCCAATGCTGTTACTTAGAGTCCATTTTTTTAAGTATCCATGCATGAATTACATCTGCTGACTTCCTTGCAATAACATAAATTCAAGAGCAGATCACTTCAGTACATACCTCCAGGTAGAAAAATCTTTAAGACATTGAATCTTAGGATCCTAAAACTATAGATACTTCTCACTGAAACTAATGTTAGAAATTAAAGAGAAAATAATCTGTTTTCATGCTAAAGATTAAATACAATACATTGATGACTGAATATGAATCAAATATGAGTAAAATAATTAAATGTGAATAAAATTTATAATGAAACATCTATCAAATTACTTTCAATTCAAGGACAGTTGAAATTTATTATTTAAAAAACAGAAGTACATTATAGACTTCTGTATTATTATGATAAAGACATTTTATCACTGTTTACATACATAAGGAACACAAGCTACTGAATTAGTGATAAATAGAATTAATTATTATTCTTTACAGTTTACATCCAGAGTGAAAATGTAAAGGTTATTACATATTTGGCAAATATTTACTGAACACTCACGACATAGCAAACACAATCCTAGGGTTGAGGAAACAGCTGGACAAGCAAAGCATAAAGGTTTGTACTAGGTTAGATAAAGATGGCTCAAACATGACAACAATAGATGGGCTGAGCGTCACATCATGGTGAGTGTATACAGAGAAGAAAGATGATATGAGGGCATTGTTTGACTTTTTGGAGTGAGCCTCTGTGCAAAGGGGACAAGGTCCCCAACAGCTGAATGACTGTACGGGGGGCCTGGACTGGTAGGGAGAAAGAGCAGAACCCAGTAAGCAACAGGCCTATTGGCAAGATAAAAAAAGAAAGTTACAAATCCCAGGCAAGAGGGAAAGCAGCTGGAGAGGAGGTCTAGGAGATAAGGTCAATGAGGAGGCAGAGACCAAACATGACCAAATTTTTTCTTAAATGTTCTGGAAAGCCTTTCTCATGGTTCAGGCAGAGCTGACTCATACTTTTCAAAGATCACTATGGTTTCCATATGGATAGTGAACTACAAGGAAGCAAGAACAGAAGCAGAACCACCAAAGAGAAAGTAACTTTGGTAATCTGGAGATTATCATGACTGGAGTGACAGTGTCATTAACTTTATTACTTGGTGATAATGGATAGTATAGCTGGTCTGAGGGTGAAGGTAAAATGATGCTCTGTAAGAAAGTGACATAGGCAGCATGTCCTTGTAGAAATATTTCAAGAATAAAGCAGGAAACAATGCAAAGATAGAGACTGTACCTCTCCTTCCTCTGCACATTTTTGAGATGCAAATAGTTGAATTTCAGGCACTGTCTCCACAACGAAAGTCTCAGAAAGCACTGTTGTTCTTGGAAACCTTGAAAGTCATACCTGATAAGACTCAGGATAAGAATCTTTTATGAAAGTACTTGGTTCCATGAAGAACTCATTCACCACAAAGAATAAGAGATTAAAGAACAGTGTAGATACTGGAAGAACTAAGAGGGAAAAAAAAATGGTAACAAACAAAAAGCCAACACAAAATAAACAAGACAGCAAGAAAAGTTTTAGAAAGCCAAGAGGTGGGGAGTAGAAGGGGTAAACACAGAAAATCAAAAATTGTACTAAAAGACTTCCATCAAAACTCCTTTTAGGCAAGGTAAGTAACTAATCAAACTATGACTTACAGCTCAGGATGAAACAGCCAAAGGCCTGGAGATGTTCTGGTCCTCAAAAATATGTGTGGGCTCGAACTGAATTAAATTAAATTTTTAGAGAGGGAATCTTTGTCATTATTCTCACTAAGAGCTCTATTGGCAACTTCAATTCTATGCTAATCAGAAAAGTTAAAGCATTAAAATAATAATCTAATTTCAAAAGTGCCTTGGAATATATACTGCCATCCATTTCTTTCTACGGCTTTAGGTCCTGAGCATTTCTTTTGTTAGTCAATATGTGGAGCTATACCTTCCTGCTATAAATTAAAATACATAGTTAAATTTCACAATTGGAGGGTTTTGCACTCTAAGTTACTTTAGAAACCATTACTTAGATTAGGTTTTAAGTTTGATTACTGAGTAAAATAAATCATCCTAATTCCCTCATCTTCTAGACTCACAATTTCACAGACCAAAACTGCTCTTCCTTAAGGCATAGACATCATTTTGACCTTACTCTGGCTGACTATCTTTTACCCTCATCGTAACAGGAATTAATTTTATCAGGATTTCTTCTCTACAGGTTTCCATAACACCAACATTGAAGCTATGCAGCTTTATATTTAAAAAAAAAAAAAGTAGTCAAGATTCCTCAGGTCATGCTATACATAATTTCCTTAAAATAAGCTTTTTATAAAAGGCAAAATTTTTTTAGTACTCAATCATATTTTATAGATACTTCCAAGTCTAATACTTTTGATGTAACCAGGTATATCTTGTCAACTCTGGTCTGATTCCTTGCCCTGGGGGTTGTTAAACTAATACCAAACTATGGAGGAAGGGTACTTCTTAAAACACAAAGATCCAACCTCTGGTTCTTCTCAATTATGTTGTAATTATCTCAATCAGTATCTTAAGAATTCAAACATTCTCATTTCAGCTCTCTATCCATGTAATTATTCTTAGAAAAAAATTTCCCACAACTGTCCTTTATGATTGGATCTTCAAACGGTAAAATTAAGTAGAACGAGAATGATTGTACATATGTATATATATGTATATATATATATAATTTTAAATAAAGGAGATTTAAGGCTTAAATTGTTCAATTAATTGCTTAATATTCACTTTCAACTGAGTAGCTGACAAAAAAGGGAGAAGAAAAGGGGAAACAATTTAAAATACATTTTTGAAACTTAACACAGTAGTTTTAAAACTAAATCCAAAATGTTTGTCTCTATATTTTGCCAAGAATAAAAGCCCAAGCAAGGCCAGGCACAGTGGTTCGTGTCTGTAAGCTTCAACCTATGAAGCGACTGAGGCTAGAGATCGCGGTTCGAGTCCCGCCTGTGAGACCTAGTTCCAAAAAAATAGCTGGGCGTGGTGATGCGCACTTGCAATCCCAGCTACCTGGGAAGCTGAGACTGGGGATTGCTTGAGTCTGTGGCCCCCTGGGCAACGAAAGCCTGTGGTTCCAAGGGCAAAAATAGTGAGACCTAGTCTCAAAAAAAGAAGAAAAAAAAAAGCAAAGCTCTTGTATGAGGATTTGTAGCTATCCATGGCTATTCTCTTGCATTTCCATTGGTCCATGGACTAAGGACTCTTTGCTTTTGCCCTCTGGGGATGTTTAATTCATATCAGTATGAATTACTGATATGAATATAATGCATTAACTCACCAGTTTCCTTCCTTCCCCCTTTACGCAGTAGAGGAGATTCCTAAGAGCCAGAGAGACCTTCATTGTCAGGTTAGGGTCTAAGCTAATTTACAGATGCAGTATAGGCTTTCAAGCCTATACAGTAAGCCCTCCTTAATAAAATAGAAGAGGCTTAAGATCCTGGGGTTGAAGAAAAATGGTTCCAGGGAGCAGGAAAAAGAGAAAGGTTGGGTGAAAGGCAAGTATTTTGAAGGCTGGAGACTCAAAAAGAGAGTTGTTTACAAATTTCATAAGATTTACAGGAATTGAAGAAAATAAATGCTGTCAAGCCTGGCATGGTGGTGCACACCTGTAGTCCCAGCACTGGGAGACAAGAGGCCGGGGATCGCTTGAGTTCATGGGTTCAAGACTACCCATGGCAACATAGTGAGACCTGGTCTCAAAAAGCAGCCGGGTGTGGTGGCGGGCACCTGTAATTCCAGCTATCTGGGAGGCTGAGGCTGGGAATCGCTTGAGTCTACAGGATTGGGACTACCCCCAGCAACATAGCAAGACCTAGTCTCAAAAAAAAGAGAAAGGAAGGAAGGAAGGAAGGAAGGAAGGAAGGAAGGAAGGAAGGAAGGAAGGAAGGAAGGAAGGAAGGAAGGAAGGAAGGAAGGAAGGAAGGAAGGAAAAGAAACACTTTCATATTGGAGACATTGAGGTATACAAGAGAATAGCACCCATGGATGGTGAAATGACTCAAAATATTGTTGGCTGAAGTTGAAGCTAGGGGTAATTAAAAAAACAAGAGCTAGCTCTCAGAATCCCAAGAGACCTGAGGAGGATGTGGAGTCCAATGACCTGTGTAATGGAGCTAATCAAGACAACTTCATTAGACTCTATATATATATGGAAAGGAAGAAGAAAAGAAAGAAGGAAGGGGGTTGGGAGGTACGGATGGAGGGAAGGAAAAGGATTCCTCATGGAAATTTGTACTCTTTTTTCTCTGGGATATCCAGATGCTGTTAATCCCTTTATAAAATATGGCCTTTTAGGCATGACCACCTCACAATCCCTCATACAGTACCAGCCCAGAGGCTTTTTCAGTTGTTCTCACTTTAATAAGGATTATTTATACAGATATTACAATTATGGCTTCAAAGAGTTTTCCATGTGTTTTGAGTATGTTTCTATTTCTTTCCACAAAGTCACTGGTTCAGAAGCAATTCATCCCATTAGGATTTTTGTCTTTACAACGGACATAGCATTTGAACTTCAGAGGTATGTTAGATACAAAGTCATACTCTTCATCCATTCAGCCTTATATTGCAATAATAGAGCTGAAGTGCTGAAAAAAAAGTCACAAGTTCTATTACAGGTTCATTTTAATTTTCAAAGTCTAGAGAGGATGCTGTGTGTGTGTGTGTGTGTGTGTGTGTGTGTGTGTAAAAGAGAGCTTATTTAGCTTATTTTTGGTTTGCTAGTTCTATACTAACTTTGCACCTAGGAGGAGCAATACCTTTACATAATTTAGTATGCATGATATATAGTTTTGTTATATCAGATAGTTACACAGTTTTCCTGTAGCAGATAGCTTGGCAAACTGCAACCCTTTAGACCAAAACATAATCATTTTACAGGAATGCAACTAACAAAGTCATTCATTTGCTCTACAACAGTAGAGTTGAGTAGTTGCAACTACTCAACTCAGAGCTCTGAGACCATAAGATCCACAGAGGTAAATGTATCTTGTTATCCGGCTTTTTACAGAATAAATTTACCCAAACCTGCCATAGTGCTGTTAAATCAATTAAACAAGGAGGCCATAAGACTGAGGGATTTTAGTCCTATGGCAGCCTATATATGCAACTCAAAATCTAAATACTAAGCACAACCAACACAAATAGTCAAGTGGGCCATAAGCTCTAGCCTATCAAACAATGTCCTTGCTTTGTGTCAGCACTTTCTATATAAAAATCTCTCCTGGAGTGGCCGTTTGTGGAGTGCTTCTAATCACTTCTGGCTGAAACTGATAAATGCTCAAATAAAGGAAAAAAAATTAACATGCCTCAGTTTGTCTTTTTACTGCATATTATTACAAGAACTTGTTGTCATAGTCTTTGTAGATACTGAAAAACGTTACATGAAATATCTTTAAATTTTAATAAGATTAAAGCAATTCTCCATTCTTTATCCAGCTCTGAGTTATAGGAACTGGTCTAGAGCTATGCAATAAACAGGTTCCTATGCCATATGACTTCTTGTTGGGACTGGAAGTCAGAATGGGAGAGCAAAGGAGGGGAGATGGTGTGTGCTTTCCATAGCTCCTCCCCCAGTGCCTTCCTGTTCAGCATGCTCCTCATTTAGTAGTCCTCCCTGAATCTGCAGCCACTCTTTCTGGGACAAAGTAACTGCTCCCTCCGCTGGCCCCTACAGACCTTGTTGAACAAGTAGTTTTATCTCTCTAAACCTTCTCTGAAAAAAGGATAAGAATGCCAACTACAAGTAAGTGCATGTAGCTGAAATGTGCCAATGGAAAGTGCTCAACACAATGTCAAGCACCAGGTGGAGTGCTCAGTAAATGGCAATGATTATTGACTTTCATTAAAGTATCTATTCTGTTCACACATCAAGAAACACATGTATCAAGAATTAATATACAACTCAATAGGGAAAGAGCAAACTATCCAATTGAAAAATGAGCAGAAGACCTAAACATTTTTCCAAAGAAGACACATAGATGTGCATGCAAACAGTGCTTGCATACAAAAGTTCCTCAATACCACTTCTCATCAGGCAATGCATGCCAACACCACAATGAGATATCACTTCATACCTATTAGGAAAGCTGCTGTTTAAAATATAAGAAATAACATGCTGCCAAGAATATGGAAAGAACTTCTTGCGCATTATTAATAGAAATGTGTATTATTACTGTCACCATAGAAAACAGTACAGTGTTTCTGCAAAAAAATTAAAAATACAACTATCATATGCTCAAGCGATTATGCTTCTGGACATTTATCAGAGGAAATTCAAAACACTAACTTAAAATGATATATGTACCTCTAGTTCACTGAACCATATATACAAAATATGAAAACAACTTTGCATCCATTGATGGGTAGAGGAGTAAAGAAAATGTGAGATAGATAACATATGTAGTACACATATATCATGCATATATTATATATATCATGCATATATATTACATAATTATATAATTTGTATAGTATATAATGGAATATTATTTGCCCATTAAAAGACTGAAATCTTATCATTTGTGACAACATGAGTGGATATTTATGCTAAGGGAAAGATGTGAGATGGAGAAAGACAAATACCATACACGTGGAATCTAGAACAAACATACAAACAATGAATCTCACAAATAGGAAATAGTTGAGTTGTCTGCTTGGAGGGCAGTAGAGTGTGTAGGAGTGAAATGGGTGAAGGTGGTCAAAAGGTTAAAACTTCTAGTTAAATAATAATTTTCATGAAATTGAATTGCAGCATGTTCATGATAATTAATAGTTATGTATATATACTTTAAAATAAATAGTTATGTATATATACTTTAAAGTATATATACTTTATATATACTTTAAAGTTGCTAAGAGAGTAAATCTCAAAAACAACAAATAATGGGGTTTGAGGGAATGTAGGGGGCACCAGAGGGAGGAGGGAGGAAGAGGTATACCAAATACCATTTACTGAGGTTGTGATTTAATGAAAAAAAAATAATTTTTTTTAAAAAGTTATATTCTCAGGAAAAATAATTTCTAAGTATGTATGGGGACAGATATTAACTGGTCTTATTTTTGCGATCACTTTGCAATAAATATGAACCTGGAATCATCCTATACACTTGAAACCAATATTACGCTATATGCCACTTAGCAATAAAAAAAAGTAAAGAGTGCACAAGAATGTTCATATCATTTTAAGAACTTTATGATCCATCTAGCAACATTGTTTTCTTCAAGTTCTTTCCTTTTAATCAGTACACTGCATTAGACTATTGATTCTCACCCTGGGGCAATTATGTTTCACTGCCTCTAGCAACATCTGAAAACACAGTAACTGTAACTTGGTGCAGAAGAGATGTAAACTGCAGGCATCCAATAGGAAGAGGTCAGGGAAGCTGCTAAACATATTATAATGCACAGGACAAGCTCCAAAACAAGGATTTCCTAGTATAAAGTGTCCGTGATGCCAAATGTGAGAAAACCTGCATTAAAGGATGATATTGGGCTAATTATTTGGGAAACTCAGAAGAGTGGGTTGTCCATGAATATTAATATTGAGAACTTATTCAAATGAGGTCAGGTGGCTAGGGTGTTCAGACATGCGTAAATGAGCAAACTATAGGACTACCAAGACCTGCATCTGCCACAGTTTCTAGCAGCGCCTGAGAAGGACATCTTAGAGGTCATAGAAGGGGTATTAAATTTGGATTCAGGGGAGTGTACTATCCTTTCTGCCCTCTATTCTGCTGTTTCTTTTCCAAATAAAGCCTATTTATTGTCAAAATAACTAATTGCTTTTGTTTGAGGTCAACAAGACCAGCCAACTTTATATTGAACATACTCTCTAGTTTAGAATATAGATGCATGCCATGTCGGGGGTGAAGATGAGTATTTTTCTAACTGTTCAGTACTAACAGGAACTATTTTTCATACAAAGGCAAATCTAACAACAACCCAGAAAAGGCCATTTATAAAAAGTTTTAACCAATGAAAGCCTCATAAGACTTGCACTATCATTAAATGGAAAAGTGAATAATTGATACTAATACCAATTTTAATCATGTAAAAACATCACAAAATTTTATCATAAACAAATTCCATCAATGATTCATCTTATCTTATTTCCCACTCCCACCCCAATCCAGAAGGCCTCTTCCCGTAAATCCTGTGACACAAGGAGGCATTTCTACTGGGCCTCATCACTTCTCACTAGGTCCCACCATTTCACATCCTGCTGACACACAGGCCCTTTAGTAGTCAGCCAAAACAGCAATGTTTCTTGAAGGGGGGGGGGGGAGGAGTATTTTCCATTTTTCTTTTCTTTTGGTTTATTTTGGTCCTTCCAGAGAGCAGATAGAACCTCCACTTTCTACTTGTTTGTATTACTCCCATTAGTGTTAGTATTAAAGTTATATCTAAAAGAATTTCTAGTTACTCAGTTACTTGAACTTTTACTTAAAACTCTCCTTCTTAAATCTAACCAGGGTCTTACATACATTCTACACAGAACTCAACCCACAGAAGTTGTCCACAGGTATCTACACTGGAAAACAAGTGCAAAACATCGAACTCAAACACTGAACTCAAAACATTGAACTCAAAACTGCTACTTCCTTCTGAAGATTGTCTGTGTTATTAGGTCAGGTTTGAATGTCTTCCTCCTTCTGTCCTCAGAAAATTGTTCCCAGGTAACTTACACCTTCACACAAGGAGTGAACAGGGCCTTGCAGGGGTTTAGACATGCCCAAATCTGTCAGCATCCCAGATGATAGACTTTAGTAGGACCCATGCTATAGAAGCATTTAGAGTGCTTTCCCCTGACTTGTCATCAAAAGTTATGACTCTCCTCCCACTCTGATTTGGAAAAATTGGTTAAGAGATCAAGTCTTTGCCTAGAGAATTCTTTACTAACTTTGGTCCTTTTCAAATAATCAGTATCCAAAAATTTTAATTCTATAAAAAGTAATACAAGACTGAAATCTCTCCCATGAACATATTCGGTGGAAGCTTGGAATATACTCAGAGAACTATTCAAATGACTTTGCAGGTAAGTAGCTTTATGGAAGCTGATACTTATTATGCAACTTTAGGAAAAAAACACAATAAAACCCCATTATGAGATACCTTCCTATATCACTAATCCAATTATACTGTGGGACAAAATTGCATTTCTATGTTAAAATAAAATATATTTTATTTCTATTTCTCCTCCTATGATGTAGAAAGTCTGTTGAGTTATTTTCCTTGGTAAAAGTGACTTAATGGTGATGAATCACACTTGACTATCTTAAAATTAATTCCTGATATATTGCATTATTCTTAAATATGTGAAATAAGAGCAAAAACCTATTTTTTGATTTGAAAAACTCCTATTTCCTATTGCTGTGTTAACGTGCAGTTCAAGAACAGTTCGTGTATTATAATTACATCTTTTCCTATCTTGATTCAGTAGAAGATATGCTAAATTTTTGAGCTGCAACAGAAAGACCTATGAATAAGTTTAGAACTGCAAAGATGAAATGTGGGAATGACTATACAACGAGGTGATACTCAGGGTTGCTCTTGGGCTTTGTCCCCTGAAACACAGCAGAAAGAGCATAGAAAACAGTACACTGCACACAACAGCAGAGTGACTGTCTATGATCCCGGCACCTTATAGATAATACTGCTGCCCAGGTTTGAAGTATGCAGAAAGAAGACTGCATAACACTTATGTTCTAAGAAAGAAGGATCTGTTGCACAACACTGGGGATTGAAGAGCAAAGTAACATTTTAGCAGTTTCATTAAAATGTAAAGTATTTAGTTAACTGAGTTCAGAGTTTCTGAGGGTCACCTAATGTGACTCCAAAAACCATTCTGCTCTGATAAACGTTCATGAAGAAAGTTATATTTTGTGTAAATGTGCTTCACAGCATGATGAGCATTCTTTCAAAGAGATGCCTTATTAAAGAGGCTTTTCAACTTCACATGTTCACATTCTTGAAAGACGAATGGATCCTTCATTAAAGAGATCACAGCTTTTCAGGTGTCATGCTTGAAGACACACAATGAATTGGTCATTAAGGAAATTCAGCCACGCAGAAAGGACAAGAGAACAACTGGTCGACTCTTCTAATGACACAGACAATGTTGGCAGAGCTGCTTTACAGGCTGGTGGCTAGTTGCAGAACAAGCATTTATGTTTCAGACATAACAAATAAGCAAAAGAACCAACCACCTCAGGAGCCAGTGTTCAACCTTTTGGAAAAGCAGTTTGTCTACTGGCATCTTATTCAAAACATCTGTTCAGGTTCAGCCATTAACTGCTACCCCATCCTAGTTCTTTTAGTCTTAAAATATTCCACATATTAGACATAAGTCAAAGTCATGGTACTTAACTAATTACTTTCTCATCAGAGCATAGGCATTCCAGAGAATGCACCTTTGAGTTCATTAAAATATTTTGAAATAGAAATGCATTTTGTACTATCTTAATTACCTCATGTGGGTTTGTTTACCTTAGGTTGAGTCAGTTATGATTTTCTTACTAGTAATGAAAGACACTTGACTTGCCCATTGTGTCCAGTTAATCAGGCCTTACCATGAAGCTCCAGGGAATGAGTAAATTATTCCCTCATCTGAGATTATCAAAATATTTCAACTCAACATTTTTCTGTTTCTGTCTGAAAGGAAACCAGAAACTAGGGAAGAAACCCACTTTCTGGTGGCAATTTCTCAATTTCGGTCTCTTCCCCTCTTCCACCGTCATAAGAAAAAGCTTCAGGAAGGGCTGTACTTTCAAGGAGAAGCTGACAGTTTGCTAAGCCTGTGTGAAAGCACTTTGGTAACTTCCCGATTAATTTTGAAATGTTTTTTCTCACCTTGTGGTGCTTCAAGGCCAAATGAGCCTTCAAGGAGGTCACAAGAATATAAGAACATAAGAAATGCCATAATAGGTCAAATTAATGAGCCAGTTCGTCTGATACGCTTTCTCTGAGAGTGGTAACAAGGTACATTTTGTGCATGTCGTCAACTTCAAAATATTTGAGGCCATAAGCAGGAGCATCTCTTTAGCTCAGGTATCTCTTTTAAATGTCCATAGTTCCCTTTATTAATAGATAATGCACCTTCATCCATAAATTTACCTAGACCCATCCAATGATATTTTAATTGCTACCACATTTTGTAATGATTTTTGCAGAATAAGCTTTTAAATTTGTTACTTTAATTTAACCTAAACAACCTGCCTCCCATTCCCAGGGTTTCCTGATTGAAGCATCCTGGGAGCTGGTAGACCAGCAGTTGTAACTGTGTGCACCCCATTTTACTGAGGTCTTTAAATTGAGTAGAGTACATGTTTGAATCCATGCAAACAGGTGGTTTCCTCTCGCCCATCTTCTGTCCCTAGCATTTCTTGCCAGCCTTTTTATTGCCCTGAGCCAGTAAGTTCCCTCTAATAGTCCACATAAATATTTTCTGTTAGCCCATTTCCTTCTTTTCACCAGAAAGAGCAAATGATCAAAATTCTTCTCACAAAAATAAACAAACAAACAAACAAACAAACAAACAAACAAATAAATAAATAAATAAATAAATAAATAAATAAATAAATAGATAAATAGATAAATAAATAAATAAATAAATAAGCATTGTTTCCCCACAGGATTAACAACAGGGATCTTACCTCCAAGGAAGCAGGGTGTTCATCCAACATGGGTCCATAAGGAGCTGAGCTTGTGAAGATACATTTGTAATTAACAATAAAGTTTGGTAATGCCAAAACCTACTAAAAAAGGCAAGAATAAGGAACAAAAATATATGTTATAGTCTTTTAACCACAGAGTAAAATGACTTGGAACCAAACCCGGGGCAGGTTTTCCTTAAAAGAAAACTCCATGAAACAAAATGACATTTGATCAGCTTGAAAAGAAGTGTTTGGTATAAAAAAGAAGGGAGGGAAACACCTTGTCTCAAACTGCAGAAAGGTCCACATTATATTCTCTCAACTCTGACTGCACTGTTTTGTATCTTGCCTCATTCCTAAAATAATTTTTGGTTAGTCCCCCAAAAATGGCTCAATCTTAGAGACAGAAGGGAACAGGAAACTTTTTTTTTCTTATTTTTTAGATAAAGAAACTGGAGTCCAGAGAATATAAATAATTTTCTAGCAAACACACAGATGTTTTGTTGTTACTTTTTTTGCTTTGGCAAAACTAAATTTCAGACCTAAGTATGGCTGCCACCAGGCAACCATGTTCCAGGGTATGGACAGCATCTGCCCTTTCTTGGGTCCATCTGAGGTCACTACCAGGAAAACGTCTTCTTTTCAGGGAGGCTTTGTCTCTTCTAAACTCACACAACACATGCACTTATTTAATGAGTAATTAAAAAAGCAAATGCAAACCAAATACACCCAAATCCTACCTTTATTTCTCAACCTACTGAGTAATCCAATAAATTATTTACTTTGGGATTACGTGAGTTAAACAGCATTCCCTGCATACTGTATGAGATGTATTTGATTTCAAACTTGTTTTAAATAAATAGTTCTATCAAAATAGAATGGCCTTAACTTTCAGCCCTGGGAATAAACAAATAGTCTCAATCAATGATGTTGAGATATCCATTTAAAATTTTTCAAGAGACTAAGAAAAGAAATATTTTCATGCCAACAACATTAAGTCAGAAATAGCTTTTGGCACATGTTTAACTTGGTCTTTTCAAAGGTTGTGGGAAAAAATGGGGGGGAAATCTAAGCAAAATTAGTAAGGCTACCATGACGACAGCAAGAACTCAGAAGCAGGGTTTAAACTCAAATCTTAGAGTGATAGAAAGGAGGGTCCCTAGGACAATTCATCAGGGAAGAGACATCAAGTATAAAGAGAATTGTTGCTAAGTGGACAGATATTGAAACAGATATTTATTGTAATGGATTTCCTGTGGTGTGAAATTTTATCAAAAGAGTACTGTTACTGAGGAGAAACCATTTGCTTGAAATTATAAGTGTTTTTTTGCTGCACTGAACTCGATGTGGAAATAAATGTCCTACATTTTTTATTTCTGTGGGCTATCGCTTGTTTTCATTTCATGGGCACAAGAAGTTGCATATTTGGGAATGAAGAAAAAAAATATGTGAAATATTTTTAATTAATTGAATTTGCTCCCATGACTGAATCAGGATCCAGGAGCAGCCACAGGCTCCCAGGGAGCTCTTTCTATCACAGCACAGGGTTACTTTTCCAATTTAAGTTCTAAGTCATAAATGCTTATAGTCTTTCATTCAATCAACAAACATTTACAGGTAATTACTGTGTGCTGGTCTTCTATGGTTGTTTAGAACACAAGACTGAACAAGAAACAAAACAAATGCTACACCCTAGTTGAATGGAGCAAGATCAGAGAAATAAAGAAGGAAATCAATATGTAAATAAGAAACTGTCTAGACAGAAAGACTGATAAGGGCAAAGACGTTGAATCAGGAATGTTTGACATAAGTCAAGAATAAGCCGAGGCAAGCCTACTCCAAAGGGAGTGTACTTTGTGATGATGCTGAAGTGTTCAAACCATTGTAGGAATGCATGGGAACTGTTTTTGTCCCCAACCATCTATTTTTCATATATTGGCCGGAATAACCTAAAACACAATCTCTCACTTAAATTATTATAGTAGAGAGAGGCTCTCCATTCACAGTGAATATTGAAGATAAGAGATGGTGTGACCTGTATAAGGGCACAAAGGAAAGGAAATGGCATAAAGGCCTAGGTTTGGGTGTAGCATGGTGAGTAAATTGCACAACAGGGAGGACAAATTGAAAAAAGGATATATTGTCCTTTTTTAGTTGAGACATCAACTATATCTAGTTGCAACTATATCTATATCTGCAAGCAATAACAATATGGTCATTAAATAGTTGAGTAAATAGTCCACAGTTTGTGTGAAATGGGCTGGTGACCCAAATGTGGATGCCATCTGCCTGCAGTTGACACAAAGCAACGGGTTCACAAGTGATAACGTTACCTATAACAAAGAGACTTCACTCTGGGTCACTTCAACATAGAGCAGGAAGAGGAGTCAACAAGAAGCCTGAAAAAAGGCTTCAAGAGTCACAAGAGGAAAAAGAAAATGGTTTAATGTATCATAGAAACAAAGACGTATGTTCAAAGAGAGAGCAATCAGCTGGGTCAGATGCTTCAGCGAGGATCAGAAAGGTGAAAACAGAAGTGTATGTTGGACTCGGCAACTGGAAAAGATATTTAAGAAAACTTTCCCTGGAGTTATGGGGTGACCAGAGTTTTGAGGACATTGGTTTATGAATGAGAAAAGTGGAAGGAGGAGCCATGAGTCTAGGTAAGCTTTTGTTCAATAGGCATGCGGAGTTTAGTTCTACATGGAAATTAAAAAGCAAAGCAAAAAAACTGGACACCTACTGGAAACAAATAGGAATAAAAAACTAAAATTTGAAAATGTCAAATAGGCCAAAAAAAGACTGAGGGAGGATGGTGATCTTGATTATAGTTATTTTTACCTTTTCTGTTCAGGGATTATTCTCTGCTCCTGAATGAAAACTTTGGCAAGCCATGTTTTTCTAGTTACTTTTAGTAACTCAAATTCCTATCATAAGTTATAAAATATGATCCTAGTTTGATAGTCAGAATATCCAGTACCATGTAAGAGTAACAGCCTCTAATTTTATTCAAAGGAAAGACACAAACACACACACACACACACACATAGAGACTTTATGAAAATTTTAGAATAGAAGTCTAAGCTTAAATTCAATAATTCCCATAGATATAACAACCTGCAAATTATTTGGGAGTCAAAATAAATGTTGAGAGATGAAGTGAGTTCATACTCATTTTCTTACTCTCCTCTCTCAAAACTGCTTAGCTAAGGTCCTAGGAGCAAAGGGAAGAGGCAGATAAGAGAGACAAGGAGAGCAGGAAGTCCTTAGAGGGTTATATTGTTGTTAGTATACTCTGTGCTCTGTGTTTTGTGAGCACTGCAAGGTACCTCTTTTGGGGGGCTTCTTTGTGACTTCCTTTGAGTCCACAAGACTGGTGAAATTGCATTTCCTTTGACCAGGTGGACAATTTCATTATATTAGTATTTTATTATAATGTTATAAAAGTTTTAGGTGTGCATCGCTGAAAGCAGTATGTGTGTATACAACCACAGTTCACCCCTGAAAGTCCAATCTATCTTTCACCATACCTTTGTCTTATCTGTACCAATTTATTCACTCCCCTCCTCCTTCCCTTCTGGTAATCACTAATTGTTCTTATAGTCCAAAGTTTATTTTTGTTTTATTGTTTAATTTAGTTCATCTGTTTTATATATTTATCATATATTATGTATATATATACATCATATGTATATATACATCATATATACATATATGTATATATACACATATATGATGTATATATTGCATATATACATATATACAGCATATATACATCATAAAATATATCACATATATTATCGTATATAATATAAATGCTATATATGCATATATGATATTATATGGTGTTTGTCCTTCTGTGTCTTGGCTTATTTCATTAAACATGATTCCTTCTAGATCTGTTATTGCAAACAGCAGGATTTCCACCTTTTTACAGCTGAATAGTATTCCATTATGTATATAAGTTACATCTTCTTTATCCATTTTTCAGTTAATGGGCATTCAGGTTTTTCCAGTTCTTGGCTTTGGTAAATAATATACTGTCTCCAATTCTTTTCAGTTGGAGCCCTTTTAATCTGACTCAATCAAATCAATAGTGATGCTAGAGCAGATTTTTTTCCACAAGAAATACTCTTGCACTCTTTGCCCAAACATTTTATGGGATACAATTAGCAATTTTTCTTCAGAAAACTTTGGGTTTTTTGAACCTTTCCATCTCTTCCTATTAAATTTTTCAGCATGGGGTCACACATCTGTGTTCATTAAGATATCATCATCCTCAGCAAGTGGTATCTTTGAAGGTCTTCTCACATACCTGAGAAGGGAGGCAACAGAGGGAGGAAGAAGATTCATATCACATGGACTTCTCTATTCAAAGAAATCTACAAATTCTGCTTATTAGTCTGACCTTTCTAAACTCATAACATGAGTGCAAAGTTTAAGGCCACTTAAAATTTAAGAAGCACTCTTCTAAAACTCTTTGGAAATTTGCGTATGGTCTAGCACCTGCTTTGGAATGCATCTATTTTATAATAGTACTCAGCTAAAATAGCAAAGTTAAATCTTAATGCAGATTATTTTAACACAGAATAATCTAAGTAAGCTCTTTGGTTAATGTAAATGATCAAGAGTGGAAGTTGATACAAAATGATCTGAGAAAGAGAGTAACAACTCCAGAAGGAAAATTCCTTGGGCAGGAAAGCAGAGAAGTGATTGTGTTCCTCAAATATACTAGGACTCTGTATTCCTAATGAAAAGTTTCAAAATTTAAATATGTGATGTGATCTCATTTTTATAACTACAACAAATAATGATATTTGCATCCAATGAACTAGTTACAAATAATACTTTACTACCTTTATGTCAGCAACTCTAAGGTAATAAAAGTATCCAAACATATTAAAGATATTATAAGCATTTAATGGAAAGTTTTGAAACAATTCCAAAACGATTCCCTATACTGAAAAATATTTAAAGCCTCCAACTTAAAAAGCTTCACATTTCAAAGTTTCTGCTATAGGAGAAAAATAAAATTGGTACAGACCTATAATCCCTTGAATGCAATTCCAAAATCCAAAAGCTCTGGAAAACTTCAGGATCTTTCATAAAATTAGATGGAAAAAAATTCTGACCTGAAGACAAACTATTTATAGTTCCTATCTTAGTAGAAACATTCATCTTTGCTGGGAGAATATTAATCTGTTTGGGCAGGAGGTTTTGCTCCAGACTTCACTAAGAGTATATACAATGTATAATATATGCACAATATTACTGTTTTGAAACTGAATGACTAGCAAAAATTCACAAGCATTTTTGGTCCCAAAATTTTGAAGTGGGAGATTGTAAATCTAGTTTGCTTAGATTGTAAACACTTCAGTATTAACTAAAATGCAAGATTTATGTGACAATAAAGCTCCTTAAACATTTAGGGAAGTTCAAACTTAGGGACTTCAGCATGAAGCAGCAATTCTGTCTTGAAGAAAACAGCAGGAAAAATCTTTTTGTAACCTTGTCTTACCTATATCACCAATAACACAGAGAGACTCTAAGGAGCAAATTAAGCCAAGATAAAATGCACTGTCTCCAAAGAAAGCTAGTCTTTTCTGCTGGCTCCCTTATTTCATCTGGCTTACAACATTAAGCATGATAATAACCATAACACTCCTAGAAGTCATTTGACCAAGCTAGCCTCCAGATCCCTGCAGTTCAAGTGCAAGTGCACAGTGAACCTATTGTAGTGACTTAGAATACACATTGCAAATACAAAGGGAATCTACTTTTAATCTACCTTTAAAAATCATATCTTAAGATCACTGGAAAGAGGAGAAAGACTCCGGTACATATTCCTATCTTCAAGGAACATAGGCTTACCATCAAAATACCTTTTGATACCACAAATCTGTTTTACTCTTTAAAAAGTCCTGCCCTTGACTGAAAAGGTTTTTGAAAACAAGGGATCTGAAACTCAAACTGTTGATCATTGTTTTGGAATCTGCATCATTCACTGACTTAACCATCTACGGAAAATAACCCATTCTCCTGCCCGAAAATCCTGACCATGCAAATGTCTAATTTCTTGTGTATTCTATCTGACTCACAATTAAAGAACAAACATAGACATGTGTAAATACTAGGTAGTATTTTCAACCTGAGATGTGGAAAAGAACAACAAAAAAAAATCTTTCCAGGACAGATAACCTACTGGAGCTGAAAAAACATGCATTTTGCAACTCAGTACTGTTCAAATAATTCCTTTGGGAGTTTGTGGTGGAAACAGAATTTTTTTGGTGGGTGTGGTGTGACAAAACATATCTGAAGGGGTATGAAACTATACCCCTAAGTTATACACGATGTTGTAAGCCAATATTAATTCCATAAAGAAAAATATGAAATTGGGTCTAAAAGGGCAAAAGTCACCAACCAACCAGTCACATTTAAAATGCAGCTTCTGCCAGTCAGGTTCCCTCAGATCCATACCACTTGCATGTAGCAGTTGCCAGACAAAATGCAATTTAATAACAGGATTTCATTAACAAGAGAAATTATCCACAAAAATGAAAAGTCCTTAGTGCCACTAGTGGCCAGTTATTTCACCTCAAGTACTATTTAGCTACTATTTAGTACTATTTCACCTCAAGTACTATTTAGTCCCAAACACAGGTTCCAGATGGTGCCCCCTCCAAACCTGAGGCACTCTGCAAAGTCCAGTTTTTCTTCGGCATCTTCTCTTAGCTTCTTCTCCAGTGTTCCATGCTGTTCCACTTCTCCAAGGCACTTCAAATTTCTTCCACAATTGCTGATGCACAAATCAGCTTTCCAAATCTGCCACCTTGCTGAGGCTCCATGGCTTCCCTTATCAGACCTGCCTTCAGCAGCATCTGGCCAAATCCACCAGGCCTGCTCTCAGCAGCCCCTGGTCACCCATGGCCTGCCATTCTGGCACCTGACTCCATACCAGCTACTCCTCTGCTGGTCACTCTCCAACATGACTCCTTGCCACCTCCAGCAAGGAATCCAGGAGGCTTTCCCTGGCAGGCCATGTAGGCCTGTTCTCTCGGTCTGCCATTCTCATCTCTCTTCTTTCTTCCTGTTATCTATTTGCTCCTTCCTTTATATGTACCCTTTGGCATTTCCCAGCTTCCCATCTTCTCTGGTGCAAGGGTCTTTCTCTCAGACTCACTCCACCCACTAGGATATTTTGGTGCCAATACAATTTTTAACTGCATCACTACCCTGTGTCAAATACAATTAAAAAGAACAAGTAATAATGCTCAAAAGTAGTAATTTTGCTCAGAAATTGATAAATGCTCTAAAACTTTATTAGCACTTACAAAAAACATCAAATATACTGTGGTCAGACTGGCTCCTAAAATCATAAGTACAGGGTGTAAAACAGTTTAATAAAGCCTCTGGCACAAGTGCTAGTTATAGTTAGAAATTTTTTAAATAGTAAAAAGAAAAAAACCAGGGTGATAGGGAGAGTTCCCCATGAAAATATTCCCTTGTATCTCTGTGTCCCAAACATTTTTTGTTAAGGTGATTAATAGGTCTTGTTTATCAACTTTATTTTCTGCATGAATCTCTAGCAATTATCAACACAGAGAAAAAGAAGAGAGGAATGGGAAGGAGAAGAACCAAGATGAAGAAGTAATGGTCCATAAAACTCTCCCACTCATACCCTAATCAACCAATGTGAACATAATGATGGTTTTATCCTGGGATTCAGCAGGGAGAAAAAAGGTGTCAGCTGATCTCTTTATTCTGTTTTACTTATTTTGCTGTTGTTTAATCTATGTTTTGATTTTACTACAGACTCTGCATCTTTCTTAGAATAAGCATTTCATCTTTTTTTTTTGAAATTTTTGTCTTCAAAATAAATAAAGCAAATACCCAAAAGGTTTAGAAAATAATTTACTAAATATCCTTACCAAATTTGGCTAACAATAAAAAAAGAGTCCCTCAAATGAAAGATAAGTGATTGGCATTGAGTTTTAGATTTTCAAACTATAATTCATTTTTTAAAGGTGTGAAATGACCAAATGTACTAGAATAACGTGAAGACCAAAAGTTATTATTCAGAGTTCTGTGTGGTTTTTGTTTTTTGTTCTTTCCTGGGAGGTAAAATGTGCTTTTCTAGCTTCCTTCAAACGTCTTGACAAAATAATGAGATGATTTAAGAACATAAAGCTTGCAACTCGATGGTAGCAATTTCTGTTTTCATAGACCTAATGTTCAATGGAATTGTCCCAGTTCACACTGAAGAGTATAAAGGATGGAGTCTAAGGTTAGAGCTATTTCCCAAATTTTTAAGTGGGAAATGCTTGTTTCAGCTAAGCTCCCTAACTTTGGTTTAGAGTTTACTGTCCTCTCATAACTAAAAATATTTTTAACAAAATAAACGGGCAGAACCGCTGGAAATAATGACGCTTTCCTTCAATGGTGATGCCCCTTTTGGGTTTAACCAACTACAAGAACCGCCTGGACTCTCAGATTACTACACAGGCAGAATGCTTCTTCAGTTCCCAGGTGGGGCTAGCAAGCAATCTTCCACATACCCTCTCTTTTTTCTCTGACTATAGTAATTTCTGATTCTATTTAGGAGTGTGTCTAATTCATTTTTCCAGCTTAGTGAGACTCGCCCCAAGTCACTGCCTATTTCCTCTCTTGCTGTGAATACAGACACATCCCTGTTGAGGCTCCTTTCCTGGCGAATATCTGCTTAGACTGAGCACACACAGGTCCAGTCCTATGCAGCTAGGAGGATGTGCTCCCTCCAGAAATAAGCCTGAACAGAGTGGTAATAAACAGACAGGGGCAGTAACCCAACAATGAAAGAGTACCTCCCAACCTTCAAAAACAAAAGCATTTATGAGGCCATCCTCTTTGGAACTTTTAAACAGATTTTTGATACATTGATATAGAAGCTTACCCCAGCATTTTTTGCCTACTATTTAAACATCTTTATTGTAGAAATTAGAGAATAAAAGTCTGTTCTTTATTAAGAAAATAATTGAGAGTACATCCATTTTTTTGACCTCACGAACCAGTATATGTCCATTAAGGGCATTACTCTCCACTGGCACATTGGTCACTTTAATGCTAAACGTTTGCTCAAAAAAGCATACACCCACATTTTATTTTTTTTTTATTTATATGAAGTGAAAATGATTTTACTTTGGCTTATATTTTCTTAAACCAATTTTGAAAATAGCCTTTTTTAAAATGTATGCTGAGGCCAATAAAACCTGTCTATCCCTCCAGGTCATTCTAATCCCTTCCAAAATACCACTTTCTTAATTACATCCATGACAGAATTATGATTTCATTTTTTTTCTTTCTTGTTTTTTTAATTTTTGTCATTCGTCAGTGGCTTGACTGACACCCAAGAAAAAATATGAATACATCAAGCACTTTTTAAAAACACTACAAGTGACATGATTTTGTTTTGTTATGGTTTTTTTAATGTAAACTCAGTTGAGAGGTGAAAAAATATGTGAATTTTCAAAAGTTTGAGTCAAGAAAACATAGGAAGAAGTATCTCACTTATAACCGGGTGAAAGATTTTACCATCTATTCCATCACAGACAATAAAAGCAATAGATGCTGATAACTAAAAACCACCACTTAATCATCTTAAATCTCACACATAAATAAAGTCATTCACCTCCAGTGCACAGAAATCTCACTGTCCTGTAAGTAATAATTCATGCATTTCCCTGCAGAGTTCAGCGCTATTCACACCTACTGAAGAAATGTACAGGTAAAGGAAATGGGTAGCTTGCAACATCTAAATAGTCCTTCATAATTCTACCCCCCACCCCCATCAGCCCTTCCATTAAAAAAAAACACATACACTCTGAAAAGAGAAAAGTAAAGTGGAAGTTGTTTGTAAATATACTAGACTCTTCAGTTACATTTCCAGTTATCACCACAACGCCAAATTTTAGTACTGTCCACAGAGAGCCTAATTTTCATTCTAGCCCAGTGAGAGGGCTGTACTTCCTACCTGGCAGACTAAAGTTCTTCATGTCATATGACTGACTTTGGCCAGTGAAGGGTGGGCACAAAGGAAATGTGTCATGCTTGAAGTTGTAGAAACAGCTTACTCTTTTCCCAAGGAAGTTCATACCCAGAGGGACACTCCAACAAGGACTTCAGTTACCCCTGTACATGCAGACGGAACCTGTAGCCTGAGCAAGAAATAAACATTCGTGACCTTAAGTCATTGACTCCTTAGGAATTTTGTTTCTACTGCAACCTAACCTAGTCTCTGACTAACCCTTACAAAGAGAAACGGGACCCCTGCATAGGATAAAGCAGAGTCAGCCAATATCATAATAGATTTACTCAATATAACATAAATCAAATCAAATATCCGTACAAATCAACAAAAGACCACTTGTTTATTTTTATATCTTGTGTATTTTAAAGTCTTGTGTGTCTTAAAAGGTGCATGACTTTGCATTTTAAAAAAGCTATTTTTTTAGTATAGTGAGGTTTAAACGATGGGGGTTTAACATAGTTAATAGTGATAACATTTACATTTACATAGCCCCCTAAAAATTTTAAATTCATGTCTGATGTTAATTTCATTACGATTGAGGGAGGAGAAGCTTCTCGGTTTTACTGCATATGTTGTATAGGGATTAATAGGACAATTTAGATGTCTCAGTGATTGAAATGCACTTTGAAAAATAATGGAAGAGTAAGTGAAAATATTAGACTTAAATGTTTAAAATTAAAATAAAAAGGAAAAAAGGAAATTAAACACTATATCAAAGAGAGTAAATGGTTTTATTCTACATGCTCAAATGCATTATCTGTAAAGTAAAAAACAGCTGCATGTTAGATTACATGTCAGAATCCTAGAAATGTCTTGAAGAAATCATGTGGAATTTAAGTATTAGCTCAAGGTCTCAGTGTACACTCACAAGAGATGACAGTATTGCAAATCCCTTCTGAATGACGTGGCTTCAGCAGACCTTCAGGAAAGCAAAAATCACAAGAAAAGTCACTAAATGCTATCACCTACAAATGCTAGATACGACAGCATCGTGAAGTAGCTGAGCATTCAACAAAGCTGGACACATGACATTTTTCAGACAGTACAGACTATGTAATTAAACAGGAAAATGTGTGAACTTAAGGAAATACAAGGACACAGTCATCCTATATCATCTGAAAATTCAATAGAAAAATTACACTTTTTGATAAATGCTGGTCCTGTATAAAAGTATGTGTGTATATGTACTTGTTCTACACAATAGACCATTACTTGAAAAGCATTTAGTGGGGGCTTATTGTTTAAGAACTTCCAGACTTGGAAGTACAGAGCTATTTGAAAAAAAAAAATTACTGTGGTCTCCAAAACTTTATACTTATGCCAAGTCAAGCATTCTAAGTCTTAGATTCATGATGTGTATCCTCCAGGGCATTTTTCAACATAGTCCCTACTTTGATTATTGTAAAGACTTAAATACATACTTGAGTGAACAAACAATGCCTGAGAATGAATTCTCTTAACGGATTTCTTCTGCATAAAAACTCAGTTTCTGAAAATTTGCCATTCTTCATTGGGGAAATTCGCAAAGCCCCAGAAAAGTAAGATTCTCTATTCCACAGTACAATGAGTTCATTTGAAAAATATTCTGATAACATAGTATGTGGTAACATGTACTGCAATTAGAAGCATTAACCATTGTCATATATAATTGAAAAATGAATAGCTGAGTTACAAATGGTCAGAAAATAAAAAAGGGTTAAGGGGATCCTGATTCTAAGCAAAAACAACATAAAATTTCCTATAAGATTTTGAGTCAGCACATTTCACTGTTAATTTAGAACAGTGGTGACAAATATTTGGTAGTTTGATCATTAATTTGTACAGTTTTTCTATACCTATAAAACAGGAAATGAACTTTCAGCAAGCCTCAGTCACATAATGATGCATGTGTATGTATGTATACAAGTATATTTATGGATTTTTTTCATTCATTTATTCCTAACAACATCCTTATAAAGGCTGAAAAATAAGATATACTGCTAGGATGTTTCAGTTGCAAACAATTAGCAAACTCCACCAAAAGTGGCATAAGGATTTATTATCTGTCAACTCAGTTAATATCCTCAAAAACCTACATTTCATTCAGAAAGTCTTGGAGTCATACTCTGCTTTATCTTCATGGTTTCAGAAGCCACATCCCTGCTGTTAGCTATTCAGGCAGACACAATAACTTTTAACAGAAAAGTAGGTATCTTTTCCTGTGCTTCATTTCCTCAGCAGCAAATTCTAGCTATATGCCTGGCAAGTCACTGACCCGCCAATCCACCACCACATCTCCTTCACTCTACTGGGTCATGTGCCTTTCACTCTATCTTTCACCAGCAAAATGGTTGGTTCAGATGATCATGAGTTAACATGGGTCCAGGGGTCCCTCTGAACGCATGGCCACTAAGCACAGAATGAACAAAACTCCAAAATTAGAAACTGGCCTACAAAACTTAAGGTAGGTACCAAGGGTAAGAAGAGTGTCTGAAATAGGGACATTCTTTTCCTTGTACAGACAAGCCTCATATTCATAGATCTGTTTGCAATTTTTTTCACTCAGTATAATTTAAAATCCCAAACTCAACCCAACCAAATGGAAAAAAAATTTTTGCCCTCCATAAAAGTGATAAGTATATGATAACAAAGATCCACGAAGAACTCACACAACTTAACAAAAACAAAAAGCAAACAAAAAAACAATCAAAAAAAGGAAAAAGAACTAAAAAGACTCATCTCCAAAGAGGAAATACAAGTGTCCAACAGGCATATGAAAAAAATGCTCAGTATCACTAATAATCAGGGAAATGCAAATCAAAACCACTATGAGCTACCATCTTACACCAGTAAGAATGGTCCATATAAAAAAAATGGGCAACAACAAATGCTGGTGTGGATGTGGAGAGAATGGAACACTTTTACACTGCTGGTAGTAATGCAAACTGATCCAGCCACTATGGAAAGCAGTGTAGAGGACCCTCAAACTACTGAAAATGGAACTACCATTTGATCCAGCTATCCCATTTCTGGGGTTCTACCCAAAAGTCACCAAAACACTAATTCAAAAAGACACCCTCTACTCAGATGTTTATTCAGAACTATTTACAAGGATATAGAAACAGTGGTTTTAAAAAATGTGGTATATTTACACAATGGAGTATTTTTCTGCAATCAAAACCAACAAATATGAAGCATTTGTGATAACAAGGATGGACCTAAAGGGAATCATATAAGCAAAAAGAAGTCAGAAAGAAGAAACCACATGGTCTCACCAATAGATGAGATATAGGAAAAAAAACAAAAGGAGAAGAAAAAGTCAGAATAAGCTGATCACCGAACTGAGGCAAGCAGTTCAGGAAGGAGAGGGAGGAGAGGAGGGAGAAATCAGGGAAGGGAGGAGGACAAGAAGATCAAGATGTGGGTTCACAGGTGATGTGGGGAGAGCCCTGAGAAATGCAGTGATGTAATTATATATATATATATATATATATATATATATATATATATATATATACACATACATACATACATATATAAGTATAAATATGTAAACCACAAAATGATGAATAAATATAATAAGTAAATAAATAAATCCCCAAACTCAAAACATCAAGGCATTTTTATAGTCATGCAAGTCATGTGAGGTGAGAAGGGGTGAAATGTGAATACATTCTTAGCTGAGGTAAAGCAAGGTGACACTCTTCCATTTCCATTTACACTCTCAGAGTATAAACAAAAGTTCTTTTCAGTCCAGTTAGTATCATATTTTTCATATTGTTGCCTTATATGGTGTTTCCCAATTGAAAAGGGGCCTGCAATATAGCCTGAAATGTTGTCTAGTGTCTACTTCAAAGGTTGTGACATATATTATAGAGGAAATTCATGTGTTAGATAAGGCATGATTCAAGCCTTTTACCATGAATTCAATGTTAATACATCAATAATGTATGTTAAGTAAGGTTTTAAAGACATAAGGTTATGTGTTAGTTTGTTAATGACCATGTTAAGACAAGAAGCCAACAGGAACCAGCCCTGTCTTTCCCCTGGAGCTAGTTTAGTGTTCACAGCAACTTTACAGAAGATTATAACAAATAACAAAAATTGACTATAGTGAAACTAAGCTATGACTAAGTTACACAGTCCTAAGTACTAAGCAACACTTCAACTCCAAATTTTAACAACATTGTTATCCTGAAACCAATGGGAAAACATTAAAATAATGTTCAACATTAAAATAATAAAGAAAGAGAAACTTGAATATTTCTGGAATATCATGATGGATATCATCTTAAAACAAATTAAAAAGAAGGTTGAATTTAGGGAGACTGGGTAAGTGAGCTATTGGAGCAATCCAGACAGGAAGTAACAATAGGGGGTGAGAAATGAATAGGAAGCCATGGACTAGAATATAAATGGCCACCTTCTGAGACAATAGAAAGCAGAAATCTACAAAAATTTAAAGATTGGTCGCCAAGATAGGTTGTAAAAGGAACAGTACATAAAAGGAACAGTGATGTTTGATAGGGAAACAGATGGAGGGAAGCAGTAGAGATAAAAAGAGAAGAGAATGATCCAATTTCAAAATATTGCTGGTTACCAGCTCAGTTTGGCCCATTTTCAGATTCTCAGTTGAAAATCTTAGCAAGAGCCTAGTTCACAGCCTTTATTAATATTAGTACATTAAATTTTAATAAGTGGAAAATGGAATTCATAAGGTTTCTCAGTTGCATTCAATAGGGAGTTGACCAGTCTTGGGTGATTTTGTACATCTCTTGGTTGAAACAGGGTTACAAATGCAAAACTGAGCACTGGGATATATCATGGAAATGTGTGGCTCTCCCTGGAGGGCTTTCTGTCCCCAAAGTAATGACTGAATTACAATTGAGTTATAAATATGATAGTTCCATCTGTGACCAACATTAAAATTTTCCTGATATAGTATTTAAAGTGAAAATATGTCCCAAACCTCCAAAAGTCTTTAGAAAATATTTGAATGCAGGTGAGTAAAATAAGAATCATGATGTTTAATTTTTATTATCATGTCACATGTCCATTGGAATCTGAATTTGAAGTCTTGTCAAGTCTCCAGGGAATTTCATAAAATAAGTAAAAAGAGAGAGAGAGAGAGAGAGAGAGAGAGAGAGAGAGAGAGAGAGAGAGAGAAATGGCCACACTGAACAACGGTGAACATTAGGATTTTAGGGGGATGTTAAATGTTTTCCTCTATCAAGTGTCAGTGTCCATTGCATTGTTATTCCTGGTTCTTATGACATGGAAAAGATTTTAATCATCTTGTGATAAGAGGATTATAACACACTATGCTCCACTATATTGAAAACATTAATGTTAACATACTGCTACAAGCAAAACTAAACATGCTAGTCATTAAAACTTGTGCTAAGTCACATAAATGATAATCACACATCTGGATAACCCACTATACTATAAAGTAATGCCTTGATGAACTATACTGTAGTATATCCTTCAAAATGCTTTGCCTCTAAGTTGTTAAGTAAACTATATCATGTTAGAGGAAAAAAGCTAGCAGTTAGAAGGATGATTGATGAAATAAGAGAATCATTCTGGAATATTTTCTGTGTGTTGAAATTTTCAAAAAATACACAGGAAATGTGTATTCAACTTGATTTTTATACTGTTGACTATTCTGTGCAAGGTTGATGCTGAGTGTCCCATCACTGGAATGCCATGTTTTTGATACAATATTTGTCAAGGTAACAGCTAACTGCGGTAGTAGATAATCCATACTTCCTTATGACTTCACACAAAAAGCAATTTTTCATATTGGAATCAGCCAGGATGTTCTTGGTTTGGCAGTCTTCCACAGAGTTTTTTAGGAGCCATGTTTCTTCCATATTCCTTGGCACTCTGACTTTACCCAGGTCCTTGGAGCATTCTTCATTTGGTTGATGGACAGTGAAACACTATATCAGGGTCCTGTTCCTTGATCACACTAGACTGGAAGTTTCTTCTCTTATATTTCATTGGTGAGAGTTAGTCACACAGACTTGCCCATATGGGGAAAGACCCTGGGATGCTGTCACTGATGGGATATCATTTACATTGAATGGGACCCAAAGACAGTCAGCTAGGTGTCTCTGCCACACAAGGAATGTATATTGTTTGTCAATAGTCTTTGCCTTTAACTACTAAATTGGTGTAAGAGAAAATCAAATCACCACACATATTCCCTGTACATGATTCTTTTTTGCTATAGAACAGGATTATCTGTTATATTTGATAATACTAAAGCAGACCTCAATGGCATCTGGACATTCATATCAAATAGTGCTAATAATAAGAATTATTATTATTTAAATTTTAGATGAGAATATTTTCAGCATACACCAAGAATATTCATCCCGTTCCACTCATTCTTTACATCTCTTGAAAGTTTTAAGTTTATGAAGAAATGAATGTTCTTATTTTCTGAACAGAAAGCATAGAAAGTCATGTCCTGCTAGAGTCTTTAACACATCAGGGCCTCTGTTAGCATCTTCTAGTCTGAATCTAGTATGATGATGACCTTTTGTTCTTACATTTTTTCAAATCTTGCCAAGTTGTTGAAAAACATAGGTTCCACTAATCAAAACATCATATAATTTCAAGTGGTTGTAATGGAAATCTTACCATTTTTCCTTGACAAGGAAATAAGTGCTTATAATTTGATTTTAAATAAAGGAGACAGTAAATATAAAATTTGTATGAACTACAAATACAAAAATTACCTTGAAATAATACTAAAAATATTTTAAGTTAAAAAATGGCATTCCACTTAAGATTAAGCATAGAGCTCATAGAAGCATAGCAGGAAGAAAATAGCATATCTTTGGAATCTAAAGATATGATGCTGAACTTCAGCAAAAAGATCAGAAGAAAAGAAACAATGGAGGAAAAAAATCTTATGACCAGATGACCATGATTAGTAAGTGGCCAATTAAGTGACAAAATGATAATTCTTTAAAAGCATAAGAAACAACACAATGAAGTTAGGAAATGTTCCTAGCAAGTGTTTTCTAATAAACAGCTGGTGGATGACATCAGGTAAGGATTGCAGGGAAACTCAGTACCGATAAATGAACAATGTAAGTGGAAGGGAGAGGAAACAAAACATTTTTCCTCCTCACATGGAAGTTTATCTTTAATTCAAATGGTACTCAGATATACCAGTATAGCCAATATTAAGCTATATGTTTCCATCACAATTAGTTAAAGCCTTACTTAGATAATCTGGGGAGAAAGAGTTTCTATAGAATAATGAAATGCTTTCTCCCTAGTTTGCATTTTCATGAGGCCACCCTCAGTAGAATCTTCATTGGGTTCCTAGCCAGTGCACAAAATGCATCAAAAAGAATAATTCCAGGTTAAAAATGGCGTTGACTGGATATCAAGATAACCTTCCTTTAACAACATAGTTTGGCATGTATTTTTTTTATTTAAAATGTGCTAAAATTAATTTTGTCTTAAAATTTTCATGTCACTTTCTGAGATGACTGTAGCTACCCTGGAGAGTGATGAAGCTGGAATGATGGGAATCACAGCTTTAATCTTTTGAGAGAAAGAGGTAATTTTCATAATTTCAAAATCATGTCATTAGTGGGTATATAGGGCCTGAGTTTTCCAATTCAAAGAACTGACCATATGCTCCCTCTCTTCTGTAAGAAATGGGGGCAAATTGCCATCCACCGACATGAAGAGAATTAGAGATATATAGGAACAGGGAATTATAAATATGAACACCAGATACTTCATGAAGTATATTACTTAATACAAATGCATGATCTTTTTATTAAATGCCAAGCTTTTTCCCCTTAAAGTTATAACATAATGAATATATACTATCTCAGAATTACCATAGATGAGCCTGAGCTGAATGCAATCCAAGAGGGAATGACTGGGAAAGAAAAATATCTTGCAAAATAGGTGCTATAGTCTAACTTAAAAGAGTTGTTTTATGATACAGCAGCATTCTATGCGATTTTTATTTTGTGGATGTTAATAGGATATCAGGTTCCAGTGGTGGCAATATTCACTGGGGACCAGATTCACGCCCTGGATCAAATTAACAGCATATTCTTACAAATTTCTAGAGAAAGATATATAATGCTGTCAAAAACATAGCAGATTCTTAAATCATGTGTTAAAATAATATCCAGCAAACAGTCACAGCAAGAAAAATTTTAAACTGTAATTGTGCAACAGAAGTATTATTTCTGAAATACACAAACTGTTTTCCAAAATAAAATGTGCTCTCTCTCTTTAACATTTTTGTATTAAGGTGTTTTAAAAGCATCCTTGCCTAGAATCTGTGAAATTCAAAGCAACTTTCACACCTAATCTGAAAGCTCATGGCAGCCCTGGGAGTTCAGAAAGGTAAAAAATTATATTCTTTTTATTATTTCATAAAGAAAGAGGCAGTGAGCTGATAGATTGTGTGGGTTATCCAAAGTCACAAGGCAGAAAGTGGCCAATGAAGGAATGAAACCTCCAGCAACCAATTCATAGAAACTGGGCTGTTGAAAATATGCTCTGCCTTTCAATCTATCTAAAACATGCTTAGTCCAGGCAAACAGAGCTTTAATTCATTCTCACATTTGCAAGGTAATAAGTCTAAAAAGAATTAAAAAGCATATCATGCCATGGCCTTGAGAAAAAACATCCTCCCTCATTGCCATTACAGAGAAAGACGAAATCATATCAAAGTAAGCTAGACAGTTAAAAGGGAATAGGAAATAAAAAGGAAATGGCCAAGCAGTGCTGGTGGCAGCTGTCTGAAAGAGAACATCAGCAGGATCAAAAAACAGAACTTTCTTAGTTGATACTTGAAAGCACAAACTTAAAAAAAAAAAAAAGGAATGCACACACTGTTATGCTGAATCTAAATACACATACATACACTCTTGTTTTAGAAGGTATGACAGTGAACTAGTCACGGGCAGAACAGATTAAGTACCAAAACCAAATGTCTTTGAAGTCTGTGTGGACAGTCACTTACATGGCCTACTTTGAGATGAGCCGAAAGCACACATTCTTTCCTGCCAGGCGTGGGACCTGTAATCTCCTCCAGGAAAATCATTTCAGAGGACTCCGTCTTCAGTGCAAATATATGATGAGGGAGGCAAAACTTTCATTGAAGTTTCCCCATTCATATAATCATTTGTCAGGACATCTGGGAAAAATCCAGACCTTGGGAAAAACACAGATCCAAAGGGATTTATGTACCCAGACAGGGGCTGACCAGCAAATGACTCTATTTGGTTGAAAACTTGTCAATGAATCGAGCCTGAACAACAATCACTAGGAGGTATAGAAATGAACTCCCATGATCTCAAATTGCTCCAGAGCAGCATAACAATAGGCAATAAGTTATCTATTTATGGGGAGGGAGCACAATGGCCTATGGTGGAGGATTATGTGTAGCTTGATGGCAGGTGTGGCATGGTTAACAGCATCTGAAAGGAAAAATTCTATTCCCCTAAATTATACACCATGTTGTAAACTAATGTTATAGAAATAATTGAAAGAAAAAAAAAACTCTTAACCCTTCCCCTCCACCCCCCCTCCTGGCAAGGCCATCATGCATCTGGACCCTGCCGAGCTGCCAAACTTCATCTGCTGTCTTTCACAACTACACAATCCCTACACATATAGACCCTTATTCCAGCCAAACTAAATTTTATGAATACACCATATTTTTTTATTGCTCAAACCTTTCTCACTGATTGTTCCTTCTGCCTGGAATTCATGTGTAAAAACTTCTTGCATTTGGCAACTCAGATTGATCATACAATCCAAGAATTCCTCCAGGATGCCATGGCCCAGGTTAGATATGCTTCAAGGTCACCATCTACAAACAGATCCCATACTGAAGGTATTATACTGAGTCCTTTAGAAAATCAGACAAAAACAACTGTAGTTTATACTCGAACACTGTACCGATGAACTTACACAGCTCAAAATGCACAAAAGGACCTAATAAAGATACTGAAAGAAAGCAATGCAGCATCCCACAATTTAGATAGTCAAAGCAGAACAGTTCAGCCTTGAAAACAGAATCAAAATACTTGCAAAGAATCCATGTACAAGATCCTTCTTTTGTCCTTAGTCTATTTCCAGAACTCTCAGACTTGAACTGTTAAAATATTAAAGTACAGTCAGAGAGAGGTAAAGGGTCTTTAAATCCTTCCCATTCTGGGCCTAATGACAGTAAAAAGAAAAATGTAATGTGAAGATTAAAGTTGAAAAAAATAAGGTATTTTCACCCATTGTGCAAAATTTTTCTTCCCTAACAGAGTATATTTAGTCAAAAAATTCCTCAGAAAATGGAGAGGGGGGACTATTTTGATCTTTGAATTGAAAATATCAGCTGATGTTAGGCCTATAACTTGAAAGTAAATAAACCAAGAGACTCAAGAGTAAATAGCAATTCACTTTGAAAATAATTAGCTAGAACAGCTGGACTATCAAAGTGACCCTTTTTTTTCAGGAATAATTCTGAGAAAATGGAAAATATCATAAATTACCTAACTAGGCCTGCTTCTATAATAGTCAAGCATGTTTTTTTTTACTTTAATTTGTATGTTCCTATGATAGTAGCCTGCTTTTTCTATATTTTGTGGAGTACCCAACATACCAGGATATTATTTGAAAATTAGTAGATAACCATAGTTAATTCACTATAATTAAGTCTGATTACAGAGATGAAACAGAGAAGGCAAGTAGAGATACAACAAACTGACTTATTTGTGACTCTGAATTTGACTATGCAGTTATCTAACTAGAATTTTAGTGAGGCTGTGTTCTAAATATAAACACATCACATTCTATAACCAACCATTGAAATAAAACTGTCAAGGTGAAAGTGTAAGAAAACTCATTACTGGTGATTCAATATTTGAAATACACACATAAGGATTATGTCAGTTATTGAGTCTATATTTTAAAGTATTGATACACTCCTGTATGAAATAAAGCATTTTATTTCCTCTTGATTGGTCAGTAGTAGATGGAACTGCCAATACATAAAAGCTTTCCCCAAATTTTGTTCTGACGGCCACTAAGGAGAGTTAGTTGCTCGATGACCTTCACCCTTTGGAGACTCAGACTATCTCTGCTTTTCAAGTAGCTTTCTGTATCTTACAGACACCATCCAAGTTGGAATTAATAGCCTGAACATAGGCATGATTTAATCAAAATGTCCTTGGTGCCTAGTCCAGCATTTCAATTTAAGAATTGAAATCCAGTGTCTGCATTTTAAAAATCAAATCCATTCTCTACGGAAAATTTTTACAAAACATCTTGGCACCTGCAACGCTGAAAATAGATCCAGCCCTATTTAAGAGAAAGTAACAGCAAATCGGGGATTTGTGCAGTGGCAGTAAAATGCAGTTAAGTGTGGTCGTGCCAGGTTTCAGTGTGTGTGTGTGGGGGGGGGTTTAAAGTACATTATAAACTTCTGAAACGGAAGGTTATTAGAGGATCAGTTCCCTAACTGTGTGGTTCTAGCAGGCTCTGCTCTGTTGCTCTCTTTATTCTCCTGCTGGGAGTTCTGTCTTCTGAGGTGCAAAGCACATCCATCAGCCTTTTCTGGCTGTTAAGGCACTTCATTTATTCCAGTGTTCCCTTCATCTTATTCCCCTGTCTCTGCCCCCATGGACCTCAGAGATCTACAGTTCTCTTTGGCCTCTTAACAGGCATAATGGATCACCAGCTCAACCATCATCACATAGCACTTCTTGCTAGGAAATTATTTCTCTCCTGCTTCAAAATGTTCTTTCCCTCCACTTGGTGAATCCCTTTGCTGCTGTTCTTGCCAAGTAGTTGCCTATATGCAAAGAGATAAAACTTGGACAAAAATGCTGACTTGCTTTTTGAAGTTGTCTCTTGAGTATTTATTGGTTGTTTTCAATAGACAGAGGTTATATTCAATATGAATATAGTTGCTCAATAAGTATATGAGTTATAGTTGCTCAATAAGTATATGAGTTATATACATATATACTCAATGAGTATATGAGTTAAAGTATATGAGTTAAAGTTGCATCATCATTATTTGTGCATCTAATAGATTGTTATTCAAATATTTGGAAAATGAGTTTTATTGCCACCTTACTAGTACTAGAATTCTCTCATGTTAGAAGGCATACTCCTAAACATAGTATCTGTTCTAGGGAAAAAAAAAAACACCTTTTTTACTAACTAGTGAAAATAGCAGATAACATAGTTCCCAGATGAGACTTCAAATCACTGAGATTGATAATTATCTTGCTATAACAATGCCCATATCTGTTTTACACTGTTTTCACTAACTGATGGTGACCTGCCTGGTCTAATGGCTCCTGAGAGAACTAAGATATATGTTACTGAAAACACCACTGGTTCCAGGGTCAGAAGACCTGAATTCCAATCTCAGATCCATGTTGATTAATCAAGTGACCTTAAGCAAATCACCTAAATTCCCAGGGCCTCAGTCTGTCATATGTCAGAAGAACAGGTTTGAGTAGATCATTATGATTCATTTTAAGACTAGTACCTTAGAAGAAATTTAAGCTAACTTTGTTTTACTTGACTTGACTCTTTAGGTCCTGTTGGTTCCCTACTATGCTCCAAAGTCCAGATCCATTCGGAATGAAAATTAAACCCTGAGCATGATGAAAGAACTCTGATGAAATAAAGATCCCCTAAATACCTTCCTTTCCCCATTCCTGTCCTGATCATATATTATATGATGAGAAGAATAAAATAGAAGCAGTCCATTTCTATTGCTAAAATGGTAGCAATGTAATTTATCTCCAGGAAAGATAACTTGCATTTAGGAAAACATGCTGAGGGTCTTTCTGAACAAAAAATTTTAGCTCCTCCCATACCTTGCATTGAAAAATCAAGTAGAAATAGTCCTTGATATTCAAGGACTATTTCTTCTCTGAAATAGAAGGAAGGAGTGAGGGCACCAGAAATTAAAGAAGAGGGTATATGTAAGGTAGCTTGAGGAAAAAGATTTCTAAATTCCAATTCTTTTCTCTTTTTTGTATTTTATTTTTTTTATTTGATTGCACACTCATATGGGTGTATGTATATATGTATGTATGTATATTTTTCACATCAATTCTTTTCAAGACATATTTAGACCTCACATTGAATGCCACCCCCATCTTCTTGGGTCACATTATGAAGCCAGAGTATCATTCTGCTTGCAAATAAAATACAAAGGCTTGTGTTGATATTTCAGGCAGACAAAGAGAGGGGATAGCCTGTTTAAAGTCAAAGAGTTAGAAAGTGGAGCCTTAGGAGCCAAAGGAGATAGTTAGCAGGAGTCAGGTTAGGACATGGACAAATGAAGGGGAGCTGTGAACTTCCCACTATCAGGCACAGTCATCGGACTGAGCCTGAGTACACTGAGCTTTAAGGTCTTAATCAGTGCATGCCATGGAAGCTAGGATCACTTTATTTGCCACTAAGAGCTAGAATGACCCCAGAGCCATAATTGAAAGGCCTAGGAGATTACAGTCATGGACCCAGCCCTGAATCCATTCCCTGAACCCTCCCATTTCCCCTGTGTCTCCTTTTCTTCACTTTCTACCAAATCCTGCTCCCCTGATCTATTCAGGAGTGAGCGCATGCCCTGAGTACAGAAGTTCAATACCTAGTCATCAAGAGGAGGTTATCCAGCCATGGGCTTGCTCATGGCCTCTGCTCACTTGCAAGTCTTTTGTCCTCTCCACTGGATGTCAGCATGGCTGGAGGACAGGGAAGAATACATGAGAGCCAGAACCTCCTGGACCAGATTAAAGAATGCTATGAACAGATAAATAGAATCAGGACTGCTCTGGGTAAAAAGAAATTGAGGTATAGGTTGCTATTCAATTTCTCCCCAAAACAGTCTGTCAGGATTAGAACTGAGGACAAATCACTCTCCATCTGCATCTTTCTTCTTTGCTCTTTCTAACTTTTCATTACCCTCTTTCACATGCAAACACACACAGTTATACCAAAGGAACCATGCCAAAGAAGAATGTGAAAAAAACCTTTATATGTTGCTTAATGATGAAGAGATCTTTTACTGCATTTCTTTCAAAATAAAAAGTTTAATTTTTTTGGTTTTTATTATGTTTATCAATGCCTATGATGAGATAATTAAAAATGTCAAAATACATAAAGGAAGACTAAAGCTCATTTAGCTGTTACTAGTCAGATAAAATCACCCTGTTTACTTTAGAGAATCTTCTTCTCAGATCTTTCCTAGATACAAAGCCTATTTCTGTATAAGTATGCTTTTTTTTTCAGCTAAAAATATGTCATAAATCTCTTTGATATCTATAGATACCTATATTTGATGGCAATGCAGTATTCTACTTTAAAGGTACATGAATCATTCCACTATCCGTTTATGATTATTTAGTAGTTCTTTTCCTAATTTCCCTATTAAAAATAACACTTCAGTGTTCATTCCTATGTGATTTATGTTTTTGCTGAACTAGTTCATGGGGTAAAACATGGGGAAGACAAATTTCTTGATCAAAGAACATTATGAAGAATTTGGGTTTATAATGCCAAATAATTCTCCAGAAAAAATAATTCAGTTCTGATCCCTGACAAAAATGGTAAAAAATAAGTACACACACACACACACACACACACACGCACACCTTAGCCTATCTTGGACTTTGTTATTTTAATTTCTGCTAATTTTGTTGTAATGTGAACCTATTTTACTACTATTTCATGTGACATTAAGCATCTTTTCATAATGTTAATTGCTATTTGCAAGTTTTTATTACTTTATTTCCTTACATACTATCAGTTGTTTTCAATACATATGTTTTGAAGCTATTTTTCCAGATAATTTGTTGTCTGTATTGCTGTTAGCATGGAAAAAAATTTTACTTATTCTATATGTCTATCTACTAATAGTTTCCTCTATCTTCTAGCTTTGATGCCATACTTTAAAATGCTTTATGTAGCACAAGGTTATAAAAATATTTATCTATGTTTTCTTGTATTCTATTTCATTTTGCATATTAAAACAACATTATTCTAATTGAAGCTAGGTGTGAAGAAATTTTTAAACCAAATGCTCAGCAGGTCTTTCAACAAGTTTATCATCTACCCTTTTGTCCACTGTAATAAAATTCCATTTCTATCACATCCCAAACTACCATACATATGTGGATCTATTTCTGGATTTCTAGTGTATTGTGTTAGTCGGTATACCCATAAACTTATACAATACTATCTCAGTTACTGCAACATTCGTTAACATTTAAATACTCATAAAGCATATCTCCTCTCCCTATTCCTTTTCCTTTCTTTTCTGGTGTTTTTCTCATATATTTCTTCATCCAAGTTAACTTTAGAATCATTTGCACTTTCAAAAAAAAAAATCCAACACTGTCCTTAAAAAAAATCACTAAAGTGGAATCAGATTGAATTGTTTGAAAGAGTAGAGAGAAATTCTGACATAATTAGAAAGAGCCAAAACCTGCCCTTGGGACTTAACAGCCACCACACTCCCCACCTCCCAACTAATGCTATACATCTATCAAAATTTTTGACCGCCCTGTGCCTCAGATCTTCATCTGCAAAATGGAGCTAATAACATCCATGTGTAGTGACATCAGAAATGTTCATTGGCTACTATTTCTGGAGCCCTGTTCCTAAACATGGATATATAACCTAAAAGTTCTTATAAGAGGTTCTGCCCTCTCACAGAGTTAATCATGCCAATCACCCACTCTCCCCCCTTCTCCTGAAAAATTCCAATCAAGTGATCTGAATTTTGTCTGTCCTTTGCACACACCCCAGTTTTAAATCAGCAGCTGGTGAAGCAAGGAAAAGAGTCCATGAGGAAGATTCTTGTCATAAAGGCAAATTCATGACCAGAGAAACAGTTAGCTTCTGTTTTTGCAACTAAAAATCCTGCCTTATACCACTTTCCCTGAGCTGCCAGAGCAGTAAAATGAGAGAAAGCATGCATTCTCCACAGCCTCAAAACACTTCCTTTCTACCAACACTCCATCCTACATCCAGATCTGTTCATCAAAATGTTGACACACAATGGATAGCATCATGAGTTCTCTTCTCTCAAAGTTTCTAATTGAGTTCATGCAAAAGAAGATGTGTGAGGGAGGGTGAGAAGGGGAGTGTGACAAAGAAGAATTGGGGAGAGTACTTATTCCCCCAGCTCTTACCATTTTTTGACTGTCTTCCTCCACTGAGTTACAATTCCTGACATTCTCTCTCTGAGTTCCATCTCCTTCATAGCCCTGAGTCATAAAGATATTCCAACTCTTCTCTCACCAACTCTGAAGTAACTCATGGCTTCTGTAACATACCCACATATTTTTATTCTTTTATTACCATTTCCTTTGAAAATTTTCTATTTTCAATGTACTATCTGTTTCTTGCTTGAGCTCTAATTTGCAAGCAAAACTTTCTGCTATAGTGCCTGCTTCAGTATTCCACAAGTGAAAATATCAAATGTAGTCTTTTATTTTTCCTGTTCCAGTGATGTGGTTGTGAAAGGCAAACAAGAATGAGATAAGCTATATTTATGGCAATATATAACAATCTGGTATTTTCACACTAAGGTTAGTGGGGTTTTCTGCATCCAAAGACTCCAAATAGAAAACCTAAAAGAACATGCCTCAGATAGTATCTTGCATTCTCACTATCCTCGACACTTGTGCCAAAGTTTCTGAAACCTCTGCTCATGACTTTTGGCCATCACAGGGCAGAGTACACACAAGTACTTATGAAGTTCACCATCATCACCACCTTCACTCATGACCATGTCTCCTATGATTCCCAAATATAGTGGATATTCATCCTACAAATCGAGACCCTCCCCACACTATCCACAACTCTATTCACTGGTTTTGAATGGGTCAAAGAACTCTCTCAAACTGTGTGCAAAATTTTTGCACACACTTTGGAACAGCAAAAACGTCCTTCAAATCCTTCTCTCCATCTCCATATGATGATAGTAGATGCAACTTGACTGTTCAGAGGTTTTGTTTTTTTATAGCAATATATGAGTGTAAAGTGCAATTAGCTATTGAAATAAAATTGGTAATGAATGCTAATTACTTCCATCTATGGGTTTTAGGGTAATGTATTCCATGGCTTTCCTCATTACTTTGAGAAATTGAGAGGTGGCTCTATTGAGATCTACAGAAATTCTAAAAAGTACTTACAGCATCAGACATTAGTTGGAGCTCTGTATAATTGGATCTGTTCTGCACCCCTTGCACATAAGTTTTCTTGATGCAGAGCCCTGAATGCATAAAGAAAGGAGAATGTAGAGGAAAGAGCAGCTTCAATCTGCTTTGCTGTCATTTGGATCTTTCAAGTTCTGAATTCTTTTGGCAGCTCTAATATAACAGAAGAGCTTTTCCTTCAGTGACTATAAAATCCCCATTTGGAAGGTTTTTCTCACACATTTATGTGAACGTTGCCAGTGGCCACTTTTCTTAAAATTAATTCTCACCCTCAATAATGATTTACAGAAGTTTACCGAAGCGCTGATAGTAAATACTAGGAACTGTAAAATAGATAGCTTTGCCACAGAAGAAAAGTACTTCCTCTATGGATTCAAATGCTCAGGAATCAAATGCCATTTCATTAGATTCTGAAATAAATATTGAAAAGTGGAAAATGTCCCTCCTTATAATTTATCATACTCTGTATTATTATCAGTAATTCCTATCTATTGGAACAGCAAAAGCAAAATGAAATCACTCTATATGGACGGAAAATTCTTGACACAAGAAGGATACTGGTTGTTGGGAACACAGAGAAAACAAAACTCTCTCCAGACAGGATCGTCACCTGAAATAAAACTAAATTCTGATTTGAATTCTGCCACTGGTCTCAAAAAGAGTTATTTGACTTCTTTTGATCTCTGTCCCCTAGAAATTGAGTAATTTAGCCTAGAATAGTTCAAGGAGCCCTCTCAGCACCAATTATTTCTGTTCTTTCCCATAAATATCCAACAAACCTCACCAACAGGGAATCAAAGCACGTCCCATTCTTTGGCAAGGAATGTTTTTAAGAACTCACTTTATTTGGAGGATTACTTCAACTTTTAAGATAATAATAACACTTTTAAATTTTGAAATCCTAGACAAAAATCAAAGGTAGCATCAGGTAATGCATGTTTTGCTTTTGTGCCAAAAGTATCTGTCCCAGCAGTGGCAGAAGTCATCTTGGATTGGTGGCAGTTCCCTGGAGGTGTGCAGTCTCTAGCAGGGACAGCCTAAGAAAAGAAGCCCACATTTTCTTAAATCTCATTCTTCTTGTAAAACGTTAAACTCAGGGTCTTGCCATCTGTCTTTGGTACTGCAAAGTTCATTCGGATCATCACAGAAAGGCTGAGGCAGGAGGCGCAGGGCCAGTGCCCTGGCAAGTGTCCTGCCTCCCATTATTTGACTCTGGAATGCCCCGGGCTGTGGACGAGACTGTGGAGAATGTAATGTGTCCGACTGCAGCCCAGGATACCAGCAAAACTGGCCACTTACTCAGGTCTTTGGGACTGCCAGACGATGAATAGTGCACGTAGAGCCATATTCTGTTCTATTCTAGTCCATTTATTTCTGGTGAGCTCAGGAGCGAATGGATTGAATGCATGAAGGTCAGCCAGCATCGTGGCAGGGTGAGAGCAATGAGAGAGCTGAACTTCCAGCTCCCTGCACCAGTTAATGGAAATAATAGGACCAGAAAAGATGGGTAAGGGTGTACAAGGAGTAACTTCCCACTACAAACTGATACATATAAGTGTTTCCATTTCTTTCATTTTCACTTACTACTATTGATAGAACAGTTTGAATGAATCCATCAGTCCATTAATCTGTTTGTTTTAAGGACCAAACATAGGAGGTTCATTTGGTTCTCTGTGTCTCTCTGTTATCTCTCTGTCTCTCTGTGTGTCTCTCTCTGTCTTCTCAGTCTCTCTCTCTCCCCCACCTCCTCTGTCTGAAAACAGAAAACAGCACTAGCAAAAGCAAGAGCGGCAGCAGAAAGGCACAGAAAATCTGCTCAGAATAAATTGGTTGTGCTGAAACATTTGTAATTAAGTATGATAACCAATTACAGCAATACCTGGGGTAGTTCACTGATTGGCTCTCCCACATCAGAGGTCTCCTAATCAATTTGAAATAACCAGACGCTACTATAAAAAATAAGCAAGATCACAGCGTTTGCTAATGAGTCTCAAAAATGGATTTCACCGCATGAAAATGTTCATTGTCAGGAGAAAGACTGTTTTCAGAATCTTTCAGGTCATTTGCATTTGCATTTGATTGGAGAAAAGTCCTTTGTTCTTTTATCCCTTCTCTCACATGCTTTACAACACCACTGATTCTTTTTGCTGGTGATTCAGTATTTTTGTATCAGTGTGTTGTACCAAGCCCTAAAAATACACCCAAATAAATCTTGCCGTGCTGAAGTAGCTAGTCTTCACTTCAATTATTACTTAATTTCACTGTGTTGGAAGGAGTTCCTTGAATTTAAATTTGCAGATGCATGACATGGGAAGAAACTGTTGGACAGAAGCCGCAGTGCAGGAACAGCACGAAAGCCCCGAAGTGTATTATGCCCAGGAACTTTTCAACAATTTTCACTGTAACCCTCTTCTCAGAGATTCAAACTGTGGTCGGCAAAGATTTTGAGGCCACTAATCAAAGCCTTTAGAAAATATGTGCTAATACATCACAAGTGTGGGGACTTGGGGGAAATCCCCTGACCCCTCTGGATTCTTCTTAGGTTGGACAAGTAATCAAAGTAGCCTCAGACAGGTTAACAAAAGAAAAAGTCAAGGTAATAATACATGTGAGAAATTCAAAAGAATAATGGGCCAGATCAGGAACACTTGTGTTTAATAATCATGGGGGGGGGGGTGTTCAAGGGCAGAGAAGGGGAGACTTCATGTGGCAGACAAGGAAGGGTGATTTCATCCTTACTGAGAGTAAAGATGAGATCCCAGAGAGGCCATGTTCACTGACCAACCTATCCCTGGATGAGGCCCTGACAAACTACATTCTTCTACACCTTATCAAAGGAGTTCAATGATTGCTTTCTTCAATTAGGGGGAAAAGCAGACGCAAAAGTCTCTGAGGGCCTTCATTTAGCTCTTCACTGAGAACAAGCTGATTTTTTTTTTTTTTTTACCTGATGATAATGCACCTTCTGGAAGCTAACAGGGTCTCCACTGTACTTTAGCTTCCACATCCCAGGTCACTTTAAGTGGAAGAGGCCTCTGCTGGGCCTATCTGACCCTTTGGAGTCATAAAACCCATAAAAGAAATAGGAGAAGCAGAGTCTACCCAAAAGGAGAGAACACAACACTTCATTTCTTAAAGGTTACACGTGAAGCTTTGGGTCCGTGTGACCCATTCATCAATCTTATATGTGAGGTGTAAATACTGTTTCCCAGCGTTGTAGTGTGTCTCCCATCTTTCCCCCTTTCTCTTCTGCTTTATGCCATTCTACAGTCACACTCTCCATCACCCCTACTTCTCTCATTCCTTCTTTCCTCTGAACTTGGTGTACATTTGCAAAGCCCGCATGACTGAAAGTGTTTTATTTCTTTGACACTGGCTCAGAAGACCTGTGCTTCCAGCATACACAGCTCGGTTGTTTTGTAACTCTTCACCATGGCCATCCCCTGTCACCTCTTTAAAAAGAGAGGAAATGCCATGCCCACAACAGATATTCCACTCACAGAGGGATACAGTATATGCATCATTACTCACCCCACAAAACTTTTTAAGTTCTAGAATATAAGCATTTTTTTTGTTCCAAACTATTATTGCAAGTCTTGTTTATCTCTTTTAGCTTGACAAAGTAATCAAATGTTTCCTGTTATACAGGAAACTATTCTTCAGGTCCATTACAAGAAAAATGATCCAATTTCATTCTTGGTAAGCACTAGAGTCCCATGTCTTTGTAAAGCCTTTTGCAAAATTTTGAGTCCAACCCTAGAAATAGATTTGCTCTGCATACCTACCTTTGCTTTCTCATTGTTTTTCTTTTCCTTATACTTGCTTATACTTTTCTTTTCCTTATACACACACACCAAAAAAAAAAAAAAAAAAAAAAGCCTAATATAAAACAACAACCAAATACTTACCTATGTCACTTTGCTGCAATGTTGTTTCTCCAACTCTTCTCCTGACTGCTTTCTTTATATCTCTCAGATATACGGCTCCTACATTCTCCACGGAGATCTGCTTACTGCCCACCCTGGATAAAATTAGTTTTTCTACAACTTGGAAGTTTCACTTTCTATCACATAATTTCATTTGACATTTTTTAATAACTTTTAACACTAAGTCACTCTATTTCTTTATTTACATGTATATGTACTTATCTATAAACATCTCTGATATGTTTAATATATGATGTATATATACACATAAGTCTATGTGTATATATGTGGGTGTTTATATAAATATAAGTAAATGTACGTGTGTGTGTGTGTGTGTAGCATTCCCAGAAAGTGATCCCCCAATCTACTATGTATTTCTCTAGAGATAAGAAGTTCCATGCATGCCAGACCCTGTGCCTTTGAACCATCTGGCCCCCAACAGTGTGCTGTAGCCAAGAACCCTGCTGTGTTCTTGTTTTCTACCTTGAAAGTTGTAGTCTCTTGTTGCCTTGCACTCTGCATTATAAACTTACATAGAAAACTGCAGCTCCTGTCTATGAGCTCCCAGTCTTCCTTAGACTTGAATCTGAGTTCTGTTCCTTTGATGCCAAAGTCAGATCCCTTCCTCCACTGACCCTGACCAGGTACATTAGAAGCATCAGCCTGGTAGATTAAAGCCTTCTGTTCTACCTCATAGCTAGTTCATGCAACCATTTCTTGTTTCTCAGCGGAGTTTTAATTTGTGTAACTTACAAGTTCTTTATACTCCCTTCAACTCCCTTCCTCTTGGCACATAATTCCCCTATAATTAAGTGCAGTACATTTCTTATAATCAATGAATATACATTGTTACATCATTATCAACCAAATCCCGGTTGACATTAGGATTCACTCTTGCAGTTATAGATTCTATGGGCGTTGGCAAATATATTATGACATATGTCTGCCATTGCATTATCATGCAGAAATAGATTCATGGCTCTGAAAAATCCATGCTCTACTGGTCATCTCTCCCTCCTTACCCTCCAACCTATGGCTGATCTTTCTAGTGTTTCCACTTTTGTCTTTTCCACAATGGCATAGAGTTAGAGTTGTAGCATGTAGTCCTTCCAGATTAATGTTTTTATTTCATTTAACAATATACATTTAAAGCTCCTCTGTTTTCTCATAGCTTGAAAATTCACTTGTTTTTATCACTAAATAGTATCCCATTGCTGGATATTCCATAGTTTGTTTATCTATTCATGTCCTGAAGGACAGCTTAGTTGCTTCTGAGTTTTAGTAATTTAGTGTAAAGAGCCGGTGCGGAGTTGTGAGAAAGGATGAACAAGAAAGACGGACACACTTAAAGACTGAGGGTTATTAGAAGCATGGTTGGTAGTGACTTTAAGGTAAATTATTAGGCCTTTTATAGGGTTTAGGCAAGGGGGGATAAAAGGTGGCTAAAAGAATGTTTTACAACTAATTAACTTGGGAAGACTAATGGCTAGGGCACAATAAAATTGGGTAAAACATTAGTTTTTGTGAGATAATGGTGGGCAGGGGATATACTTATACATTTTGAGGGAACCTTTGTTTTTTAAGGTAAACATTGGAGGAATGGAGAAGCTGCCCTTTGCTCTCCGGACATACATCATCCATCATGCCAGTCCTGTCTTTAGTGTCCTGAAGCCAGATAAGATAGTGAAATGAAGTTTTCCTCATTTCACAGCATGAGCCTAGTATCTCAGCTAACAGCTTCTCACAATTTATGGAAAAAGCTTCTGTAATCATCTGTTTTTATGTATGTCTTTATGTAGGTATTTCTTTAACTCATACAAGAAGAACAATTGTTGAAAGGTGTAAGAGTGTGTTTATAAGATACTGCCAAGTTGTCTTCCAAAGTGGTCATACTAAAGCTGCAGCATTGGTAGTTCAGTGATAGAATTCTTGCCTGCCAAGTGGCCATACCCCTTTATATTTCCACTGGAAATGACTGTGAGTTCGTATTATTTCACATCCTCACCAGCGATTGATGTCAGTATTCTGAACTTTAGCCATTCTAATAGGTGTGTAGGGGTAGCTTGTTTTCAAGCATTTCTTACCAGATTGTTTTCTTTCTTGGAAAAATATTTTAAAAATTAATGTTTTCTTAGTTAACGCAAGATTTAACTAGGCACTGGCTATTAAAATTTTTTTTTCCTTAGAGTCAACCAAAGTAATTTTTTTCTATAACTTTCAGGTACTAATACTAGTCAAACTTTTAAGAATATGCATTCTAGACAAATTTCTTCTCCTCACAATGACACTATAACTATTTTAAAACACCACATATCTCCTCTGGAGTTTTCATTATTAAAGAAAAATAGGCATTTCACAGCATAGATATGAAGTTGTGATGTCAACATGGGCAGTGTTTTTGTTCATAAAATTAGGCATTGCCATTTTCTTTATCTGAAAAACACAGAGGTAAAGATGGCCTAAACAGGATAAGAGTTCTTCCTTCTTTTACAGTGTTGTAAATCCTGGGTGGGGAAGAGAAAATGAAGCGCCAAGAGGGTGTGTAAAGAGAAATGGGACACTTTGCTTTACAGGAGATATAAAAAGAGATAAGCAGAGACCAGAAGAGAAACCTTTGGGAAAAGGATAGACATGAGAATGGTAGGCCAGTAAAAAGCAGTCCAAGTGACCAGGCTGGGCAGAAGTCCCCTGGAAAAGTGAGCTGGTGGTGACAAGGAGCCACAGTGGCTGGCAGGTGAGTAGCCGGTCTGGAGAGTGTGGCACCACAGCAAGGTGACATGGAAAGTTGGTACCTGGAAATTGCCAGGGATTTGGAAAGCTGAATTTTGCATCAGCATTTGTTGAAGAAGTTTTAAAAACCTTGAAGAAGCTTGGAATGCTAGAGAGAGAAGAAGCAAAGAGAAGATGCTGAAGAAAGACTGGACTTTGCACAGCACCTGCCTCAGGTTTGGAGGGGCAAAGTAGCACCATCATGGACATGTGTCTTTGGGACCTTGGGACTGAAAATGGTGACTGGGGTAAGATAACTGACCACTTGTGGCTTTAAGGCTTTTTTTGTTTTTCCTGTTAATTTTCCTTGTAAACTATTGTTAAATTGTACTTGACTGGCAACTGCTATGCAATTGTGGTATGCACCTGAGGAAACCTGTGTGGCCAAAGCTGAATTTTAAAAATGCTGCTTTTGGGGGCAGCAAAGAAAGCAATGACCCCTGGGTAAGCCCCCCAAAGCCTGGAGAGCCCAGGAGGGGAGACAGGTGTTGTTTAGCCCCATCCACAAGCGAATGTTTGCTGCATGGGGCAGCCATCTGCAGCCCGGATCAGCCAGGGCATGTTTCTCCCAGCCCCCATCCAGGGGGGGTTTGGGGAGGGTACATGGCCAGCCATCTGGGCCCTACCCTCATGCAGGGAGGTACCAGTGTGTGGGCGAGGGGGTTGGGAAATGCCCCTTCCATTTCACTCTCACCCCAGCTAATCTTCATGAGGAAGAAGAACATACATAATACAAACTCCATCATAGAATGGGTGAGAGACCAGGTAAAAATCCAGCCCACAAGCCAGACAGACAATCAAAAGCAGACAGACAATCAAAAGACCAGTACATATGAGACAGGAGAAACAGCCATGGAAACACGATGTCACAAGGTGTAACTATGAGGTCCCTGGGTCTAGAAGACCCAAGACTTCATTTCCAAGATGACTTTTAGGAGACCAAGGTGCCCCTCCTCAAACTAAGGGAGAGGAGTGCCAAGAACTGGGCGCACTGGCCCCAAGCAGGGCTGCAAAGTGAGACAGAGGAAATGATCTACAATGGCCACTCACGGATGCCTGTATCCAAAGAGAAACGTCTTTACCAACACTGACAGGAGGTGAAATCTCCTAAATCTGACACCAGAATCAGCAGCAAAACAACAGAGATGGGACTGGAGAAGTCAGCCTCCAACGAGAGAGCATGGACAGACCACAAATAGATATAAACTGGCTGCCCAATGCAATCTTATGACTGAACACCTACTAACAAGTTTTGCCTGGTTCCAACAACACAGTACCTCACCCAGTGAAAGGACATGGCCACTGGAAAGAAACAGACTAATGGACTTAGCACAGACTAGTAAGCAACAAAGAATGGGGTTTGAAAGAATGGAGGGGGCACCAGAGAGAGGAGGGGGGAGAGGGATCCAATAACCATTTACCGAGGTTGTGATTTAAAGAATAAAAATAAATAATTTTTTTAATGTTGCTTTTTTCCTTTGGCTTGTTGGTTGGAGACTTCTGTCTCTTTGACCCGATTCAGATTCAAGACCCTTTGATATCCTCCAATTACATTCCAATTTGTCTGTATCTCTCTAAAATAGAGAACCCAGAACTGCCCACAATACTTCACAAGTCTAGTGCCAAGAGGGTGACCTTCACTTACTTCCTTCTATCCCTCCAATAAATGTGAAACTCCATGGATCTGTGAGTCTACCCTATCTATGGTGATGCTTTCTGAGGTTCTTTGACACGCAACTGTTGGCAGGAAGGGGTTTTCTGGCTTTTTTTTTTTTTAATAAAGTCCTTTACTTTTATCTACATTTAATTTTATTTTACTAAAGGAAGCCTGTCAAAATGTTTTCAGATTCCGATTCTGTCATCTAATATATTTGTTATCCATATCAGCTTTGGGTCATTTGCAAATCTGATAAGTATACATTTTGTGTATTCACACATATCACTGATACACCAATTCAACAAGATGTGGCTAAAAGCAGAGCTCAGCAGCCCAGTGTTAGAACACCTTCAGGCTTACATCCTCCAGCTAAACAGCAGCCATTGCATCACTGCTCAGAACACCATGCTTGGCATTGTCGGGAATTCAGAGTGGTTCAGCCTGCCCCTTCCTCTGGGGAGATTTTAAAGGACTCTGAGTGGAAGAAATTTTCATAGAAGATAAGTCTGACTGTGGAGTCCACTAAGAATTAAAGTACCATAAGAGGTAACTTTAAACACTGTAGTATTATAAAACAAGGAAAGGCGAAGCCTGGACAGCCAGCTGTATTTAAGAAGGAAAGTCATTCACAATTAAGAACATAACATCAATTTGTCTTGCTATTAAAACTAAACAGGTCTACTAAGTTTTCAGGTGAAACTAGCATTTACTTTTATTCAGGTCAATAAGCAATAGATAATATGTTTCTTCAACATCAAGTATGAGGCTAGGTGTACAAACGAAGTTACAAATATAACTTATATAACATTCTTCATTTCCCCTCTGTACAAACGAAGTTACAAATATAACTTTTTTCATTTCCTCTCATTACTCACAAAGGCCAAGCACACACCCAACAGGTACACAATAAGTTATATTATGTGCTATATGTTATTCTTGTAATGGACCAACTGCTAGAATCCCTCCAAGGAAAAAAAACAATGTGACTAATGAATTAGGCTTAATTTTTTTAAGGATAAAATTTGACTTAACACAATTAAGATTTTCATGAAGGGGGGAAAATACAGTAACTGAGTTCAGTTTAATAACATTAATAACATTGTTTCAAATTCCAGGCAGTGAAAACTTCAAGCACATATGCTGACAAGTTGTTCCCCACTAAGTGTCAGACTGTCTTGCCCCTAAAACTTACTAATGCTTAAAAACCTTAGAGAAAAGACAGACACAATTTTATGTTCATGACATAATAAATCCACAGATGACTAAATTCTTAGGAAGAATTTTTTAAAAAGGAAGATGACATATGTTTGGATAAAAATAGGAAGAAGGAGTAGAAATGAATGAGTAACCCTTTTTTCCTGTGTTATGCATCTTTCTTGGAATCTCCACTATTAAACACCCTGCCCTAGGCTAATTGTCTGGAGCAAAGTTCGCTTAGGATAAGCACAAAAGAACAAAGTGTGAGCTCACCACGCAGGAAACTTTTGAATACATTCCCTGTGTCCATAAAATCCAAAGTCTCTGGAATGTCTGTCAAGGCAAGCTGTAACTTTTGCTTCCTGGGGACTCCATTCAGAGGAAATTAGAAGGAAAACAGGGGAAGGTGAACTTTATAGGAGAGCAGGAAATCAGTAATTCAGACTTGAAAGCTAAAAAAAGCCAGAGGAACATGCCATTAACTTACCAAGGATTCAAAGACATTTGTTTTTACCCAAATCATCCAAAGACCACTTGCCCACTTAATCTCCAACAATTCCTCACTTACCTTACTGTCTTTCTAAAACTGATTGGTTCAGTCTCTCCAAACATTAAGCATATCAGCTCTTAAGTTGGAGCACAGGAACCTTTTTCCTATGCTGTCCAAATAAGATAATGCAACAAAGTTTGAAGAAACCTCTTCTAATTATTTTTAAACCTCTTCTAATTATTTTAAAATCTTTTAAAAAAAGATTTTGAATCTTTTTTCTTTAGTGTTGTGAAGTTGTCATTCATCTCAGGCAGGCACTTTGAATTTTAGTCTGATGCTCTTTTGCTTTAATGAACTAACTTGATAAGCATCATTAAGACTAAAAAAATTAATATAATCCAATCAAATAATTCTATAGATAGCTATTAAATGCCAAAACATTGCTAAGTCATTTAATGCAATGGGGGAGAAACATACATTAATCTCCAAGACTTCTATTGAATTTTTTCAGAAGTGATACACAATTATAGGACTTTTTAAAGAAAAAGGGAATATTTATCCCCAAATCTATTATTTTCTCTACACATAACTGATCAATAACCGTTTCCTTTTAATCAGATACTATGTATTTTACACAATTCACAGTTAATTTGAATGGTATTATCCTTCATCTTTCATAATAGAGTTCAATAAAAAACATATTTTCGAGAGTCCTTTAAAATGTCCAACACCTTCCTGGAGGAATGCAAACGCAAAGGTTAAAATTCCTTGTCTTTAAGAGCACACTAACTTTGGAGGAAAAAATATAGAGATGAGGAGAGATAGTAATCATTCAATATGACTGAGAGTAAATGGCAGTCATATTAGAGTAATGCAAAACAAAGAATAATTACCTCTGGGTGATGGTAATGACAAAGGCTAGTGGGATATATATGTACATATATACACATATATACATATATACACATATATACATACATATGTGTGTGTGTATATATATAAGAGAGCTATTTTCAAAGTCGAGAACAACTCTGACCATCCCTAGGCATGACGCATCATTCTTTCCTCATCAGACAGTAATGACACTCTAGCCTAATAACTTAAGGTCACAATGATAATGACCCCCATGAATACCCCAGCCATGCTTCTGTGGTCCAAGATTAGAACTTTTGGGATCTCTCCCAGTTTTACAATGATATTCTAACCCTTTTATACTTCACATTACTGGGTAAAAATTCTTCACATTTCTGAGAGATGACTGGAAAAGGTAGTTAAAATGACTTGATATAACAATTTTGCAAATGTGGAGGGATAAAGGTAACTCGGACACTAGAAAATAAGTATGTCAGACCATAGAAGTTTCAGAGGAAGGAGTGTCATGCCGGGAACCTTCCTCATACATGTAGGAAACAGTGTGCAGTTCTCCCAGACTACTATAAACACCTTAAATTTAACTGACTGGCACAGTCATACCCTGATATATGCCTGTGACTACAATTTGCTCACCAATCTCCTCACTCAAAAGTCCAGCAGAAAGAGCAGGGTGGCCCCAGCTCTTGAGTGTCCCATGAACATATCTATTAACTTCTTCCAATGTCTTTCCCCCACTTTCTCCAGTCCCAGCCAAGCCATTTCATGGAAGAACAAATGTCACCTGGCTAGTAGTGTGAACAAACAGGAGAGTTTGAATTGACAGCCCTCAATCATTCCTTCTAAAATCAAGAAACAGATTTAATTATGTGAACTAAACTGGGAAGTCTAAAACTTAGCAGCCACCCAGCCGGCCATGTTGTGTGGTATCATTACATTCTCTGCTGTTATAGGTCCCACCTGGGAGGGCACAACAACCAGGACAATTCTTTGCAAAGGCACTATGTATGGCCTCAGGACTGTACAGCTTAGGTGGGGTGGGTCAGATATTTACTTGCCTTCCTCCCCAAAACCCTTGACTTGTACGTTAGTGGTGGGCATAAAAAAACTTGAAAATATTAGGGAAAAGGCCACCAGTAAATTGTGTAGCCAAAGATAACTGGGAAGATCTTTCCAAAATGAAGAGGGACTGACTTGGTTACTCGGGGTTGCTTCCTGGAGGAATGAATGACACCATTTATATGTACCCTGTGGTCAGTTATCCTGCGAGGGGAATCAGCCCAGGTACAAAATCTGTCCCTGACTTCAGTGATTAATGACATCACCTCAGCCATGAAGTGCATTCAGATCAGGTTCAAAGATGGAGTTCACATTAGATTTGAAAGACTTTTAGAACAGTAACACTCATGGTAAATTTCAAAAATGCTTTCTGATGATTAAAAAAGTAAAATATAAAATAAATATTATTGCAGCAATCAGAATAACCTGCTACTAAGTGGTATTATAAAATTTATAAAGTTTAGCCATGTCATTTTGAAATAGAATTATCTCCAAACAATTATAGATGAGTTATCCCATGTAATGAATCCAGACAGAAAATCTACATATCCTAATCTTCCTTCCCCTTTCTTTCCTTCTTGTGATGCAGAAACTAAACATAGGGGATAGAAATCCTCTACATACACTGTTTTTCTGCTCCCATATGAAGTCAACAAGCTTCACCTGCCCACTTCTATCCTGCCCTCGGTAGCACATCTGTTTTATAAGAGCAAGCATCCTACTGTCCCCCAAAACAGAAGAGAAGCTTACCATAAAACTACTTCCTAGCACAGAATATTTGTCTCCTTCACGGTAATAAAGACCTGGATTTATAAATGCACAAAAAAGAGCCAGCCTATAGTCTATGATTGTATGGTGCCCACTTCATGTGGAACTGAAATGGACAGGGGGTTCTATTTCAAACTCTAATGTTCACAAGAGAGCTTTTTTAATCGATATATTATTTTTAGAGCAGTTTTAGGCTTACAGAAAAATTGAATAGAACAAAGAATTCCTATATACCTACCTCTCCCCCCACCCACATACACACAGTTTGCCCTATTATTAACATCTTGCGTTAGTGTGGTACATTTCTTACAATGAATGGACTTACATTGGGCTTTGCCAAGGATATGATGCCATATGTCTATCATTACAGTTTCATACAGAATAGTTCCACTGCCTAAAATTCCCTTATGCTTCATCCACTCATTCCCTACCACCCCTACATCCCTGTCCCACTCAAACCCACCACACTAAGTCCTCACGCACTCTCCACCCAAATCCTGGGAAATCACTGATCTGTTCTGTCTGGAGTTACATTTCCTGGAATGTCAAAGAGCTGGACAAAGTGCAGGCTTTTCAGACTTATTTCTTTCACTAAGTGACATGGATTTAAGTCTCCTCCATGTCTTTTCATGGCTTGATAACTTACTGAATACTTCATTGCATGGACATACTATGGTTTGTTAATCTACTCACCTATTGAAGGACATCGTGACTGCTTACAAGTCTTGGCAATTATGAATAAAATGAAGGAAAGAGAATTTTTAAAAATCTATTCCTATATTCCCATTTCTGAAGAGCTTAGCTTTCTGAAAAATTCAACTCCTAGGTTTAGAGTTGAAAATTCAACTCTGGAATTGTGCTTTTGCTCTTGATTTTTTACACTATAGTAAAGAAAAGGAGTTTGAGTGACCCTATTTCCACAGAATACAAAATACATTTTAATTATGTTTATTGAAGTAATGTTGACTTACAACACTGTATATATTTTAGAGGTAATTTTGAACTCATACTTTTGCCTACATGACAGATTGCTCGAGGAATTTATATTTTCATTCTCTTCAGAAAATTTGTTATAATTTATAACTATAAATTATAAATCTACAATATGAAATAAAACAACACTTGCCTCACATGCCTAGGTATTTATATATATATATGTGTGTGTGTGTGTGTGTGTGTGTGTGTGTTTCAGTTCTGTTTGCGAAGAGATATTTTCTTCTAAAGTTTTACCTATATGTAACAAAATTAATAAAACATACTTGAATCCTCACACACAAATGATCACTTTTCTACATATTAATTGCATTAGTGTCTAAGACTGGTGTCCAAGCTAACAATTCAACAAGATTGAAATTTTATTTATAACCTTATTGACAGCCTCTAATCCTTTTCTGTTCAAGGAAGTTCAAGCTAAGGCTTCATTAGACTTTATTGATAGTTGTCAATAAATAGTGTTATTTTACCTTATGTCTTATATTGATTTTTCTTAACCCCATGTCAGTTCCACGGAACATATAAGCCCTAAATTAAAATGAAAGCTCATTTCCTGCCCCATAAACATGCAAACACTGGGCAGACTAACGGCTGAGCATGCACAGGAATGCGAAGGGCACGTGGTTTCTTCGTCGTCTTACACCAGACACACGCTGTCCCACGCTGCAACTCTCACGGCTCAGTCTCTCTGAACACTGGAGCCATGTAAGCTTGCCCAGTGAGCAGACACAGGGCTTCACATTTGTGGCTGTCACCCTCAGTCCCTCCACAATTAGTAATTTAGCTTAGCCTCCCTTTGTCACCAGTCTGCTCTGCACATACATCCCCTCAGCCTGGATCTAAAGGCAGCCACAAACTTTACCATATCATAATGCTTTGCACTTAAAATAATGCCTGCATCATTTCATTACTAAGCCAAATATAATTATTTTTATCCCATCTACTCAGTGGTGTCACTTTAATATTATCCTAACAATTTTTTGCCTTCCCCTCTGCCTCTGCCTTTTGATTTCTAGTCCGAAAAACTGTCCTGGTTCCAGAGCTGACATCAAGGATCTTCCTGCCCAGATTCTGAATTACCAGTACTAAATCTCATGAAATTATTCCCAAAGTGCTTTTTAAATGGTTAATTTTTATTCCCAAGGGTAAAATTCTTAGACAGATATCTACTTATAGGTCAAAGTGTTTTGAAATTTTCCTTGGTTTTGTTAGTGTTTTATGTCTGCCATGGTCTTCTCTCTCTCTTTTTTCCCCCCCTTGATTCTGGAAAATATCCATAATACTGCAGGTGTGAGGATCTCTGTCCTTGCAGTCCCTCCTTAAGGAAAGGTAAACTGTGCCATTCTGTCGGCACATAGGAACAACTCATCACTCTTCATCCTCTATGTTTTAAAGGGGGTAGCAACAGGAGGTCATAGGTAATTGTTTCATTTTTACCTTATGAACATCAAGAGGTGCTATAGAATTAAAGTTTTAAGAATCTTGAATGACAGATTGGGAAGTAGAAAGTAACACTTGAGCAAAATTATTTCCCTGCTTTCTTCTTCTTAAATTTTATTACTAACTGGGTATTAGGCAAAAGTCATAATCATTCCCATCACTCATCTCATAAAGTATAGTTTTACTTAATTAAGATTTTTCTACATATGAACAAAAGTGTTTCTTAGAAGAAATGACAACAGAAAATTTGATATAAACAGAAGGAAAGTTAATATATAATCTGGCAGCAGAATATCTCTCAGATGGGAGATATCACCTTGACATACAATTCTAAGTTAGAATGATAGCCATGATTTTTTAAAAATTATTTAAATATCAAAAAATAAATGGCTAGTTTGATGTATGTGGCTTATGCTAAAAGCAAAGACATTCCAACAGTCAATAATAACAGAAAATGTTAAATGAATGATTGAGAAAAAGTGCGTGAATGAGAGATTTTAAAAGCAATTTGGTAGTTTTGAAACTAATTTCTTACTGTAGGAAATCAGAAGACTTATTTCTGTGCTGTACTATGAAAACTGAGTAGAGAGAACAAGTCTTGTAATTTAGTAATTGTAATTTTGCTGTTCTTCTTTGTTTGAAGGGGCTGCAGCTCCTCTCCTGGATTCAAATACCAAATTGGCAATATGAGCAGCTATTTATAGAAGAAAATACAAAAAAAAATGTTATAGGAAAAAGGAGAAAGGCAGAGAGGAAGTGAGGGGGGAGGAAGAGAGAGAGGGAGACAAAGAAAGAAATGTTCCCATTTTTAAAAAACCTTCACATTATTAAAAAACTGAATTAAAAGCCAAATGCTTTAAAAAAATTTTTTTTACTTAACTAACCCCTCACAAGGTTGATACTGAGTCACTTGATAGTAGGTATCATATATTAAAAAATAATAATAATAATAAAAGGACCCAAAGGCAAACAACCAAATAATCTGCAAATAAACATCAGGGGACATCAGGGGCAGAGAGGCAGTGTCCCAATGGGCACTGAGTGGTCACTTCCCTTTTACTCATATCTCAGTACGAGGCACCGCTCATTCAGGCTTCTGCATTGTTTGCTGGTATGCTGGCCTCCTTCACCAGGTGAGCAGGCTAATGACCACTTCCGCACTGGCCACAGTGGAGAAATGGAAGTTGACAAGGGCAGACATGTAGTCAAACAGGTGCAATCTGAACTCACTGAAAAGTCCAAAATTTCAAATTCAGACAAGTTCCCATATTCCTATGCTTTGAAACAGTTACTTAACTAAATGTCCTACCATACCTTCTCCAAAATCACTCATCCTTTCAACTAATTTAAACTACCTGTTACTTTCAGCAATTAGAGACAAACACGTCTCAACACTTTCCTAAGATTGTGTGGAAATAAACACACACATACACCAGAATTGTTATATTACACTTCTCTCATTCAAAACATAGCATCAATTCTTATCTTATTACATATCCTAACAGTTATATAAAATCCACTGAAAAGATATAATGTAATTTATTTTACGATTTTCTTATTAGTTGTAACATTTGTGATGTGGTTTGTGGCAACAGATGTATAGATAAGAGTCCTAAAATGATATTTCCAGCTTACATTTGCATTTAAAATTTTAATAGTTATCATGAAACCAATCTCCAGAGGTTTTACAAACTCATTTTAACACACCTCAGTATGAAAAGGTCATTTTTATGACATGGCATAGCTCAGCATAGAACAGCAGAGAATATTTTCAATTTTCTCTATATTGTCCCAATCTAATAGTCAAAAAAACCATTTTTTTAAAATTTTCATTCCTTTTATTAGCACTTAAGTTGAACATATTTGATACGTTTATCTGTCCTTTCCAGTTCTTCATCTCTGAATTACTGTTGCTAAATCTTTCCTGCTAATTGGTTAATATTTTTTCTTATTTTATTAGAAGAACACTTTAAATATTAACAATATTTATTATATGTACCTGTTATATAAAGTACAAATATTTCCAATTAGCTATCGCATTTTAACTTTAGATTTACATTTCATTCCAGAATTTAGTAGTCTAATACACTAAACCTGACCTCATTTATAATATCTAGTTTGTGTATCTTAAGAATTCACAACACAACTTTCAACATTTTCTGAAATACTTTCTACACACACACACACACACACACACACACACATACACACACACATATATATATCCATTCATCTGTAATTTATTTTTTGTATATGATGCAAAAGGGAATCCAATTTTGTGCTTTTGAATACTCAATTACCCAACCATCTCACAGATTGAAATACCAAGCTTAACAAATTTAAATATAAGTTCCCATTTGTGGAGATGTGTATACATAGTCCCAGTCTGACTGGGTCCCATCCATCTTCTTTTCTATCCAACTTCCAGTCTTGAATCTTTTCATTGCAGTAACTGTCTTTTTCAGTATTACTGTATATTATTATTATTATTATTAATTTTGGAATTTTACCCTATGGACTTCGAATCAACTTTTTCAAGGATGATTGGGATTCAATTTTACTTTTATAGTCATTTAGTAAAGATCGACATCTTTACATTATTAATTCTTCCCATTCAGGGAAAATTCTTCTGAACTTCATTTTATGTAAAATAAAAATGCTTTTTAAATATTCTAATGGGTCCTGAAGGATAAGCGTTGATGAGAGTAAATTCTAAATCAACTCTCTAACATAGTAGGAAATAATTATTAAGAAAGCATGAAGCTGATTCCATAAATATTTCAAATCTGGACTTTGTCTAAATGAGGGACAATGTCTGTCATTTTAAAGATTATTTTTCTCACCCTAGTTTTGCTTAGCCGTCCCCCACCCCACCCTGACCAGCAGTGAAGATATTGGACTAAATTTGCTATGTATAAGGATTCTGTCACAGAAATAATCAAGAAATTGAAGACACATCATTTAATATAGGCTCAGTTTAACTCGAGTCACAACAACAAGTGGTTTCCTCCTCTCTGCCTGGCCAATGGGATGACCTAGTGCAATGAGTTCAGTAAATGAGTGATGGTGTGAAAAGGCAGAGTACTTGGTCACCCTTCCTCATGACCTCTTTAACCCTATTTCTGAAACTATCAACCAGGGAGACAATTAGTACCAGTTACATTCTAGTCTAGTGACATGGACAGCTATTCACAAGGAAAGAGACCAATTCATTTCATCCAGGTCGCTGAACAATCTCTGGATCATAAAGACTTCTAGTCACTGCCAAAGTGAACTACATTTGAACCACCAGGCCCACTTGTGTGAGTCCATCTATCATTGCCATGCCAGCTGGTCACCCATACAGACATTGCATTAAATGCAGTGGCCTCTGAGATGATTTATAAGTTTTCCTCTAAATACAAGTCTATATCTTGGCTAGAGAAAAGAATTCACAAATGATTAGAAAGTCTCCTGATCTCACATTAAATTGTCTTAATGAATGTATCAATCTATTTACTATATGCAGTTATGAAGTTCAAATCACAAATAGTCCTTATTTCACTCTGTCTGAATATCTCTTGGACCCTATACTGCTTACTTTACATAACTTGGATTATAATAGAAAAGAAAGAAAAAAAACCAAAAAACTCAATTAAGAAGCTTACATGACTGTCTCACAAGAGACAGAGGGCTGAAATGACTAGAGGTCCAAGGTACACAGACTTCTATAACTGGATTTTTCTCTTCTTCAGACCTGGGTGAAAGTTCTGAAGTGGTTAATTATCCAACAGAATGGCCAGTAAAGGATGGTCAGGAATATAATATCAGAAGCCTGAAGAGCCTCACACATGGTGCGGCCTGGCAGAGTATTATAGATACTGGCTGTGCTTGTAAATAAAATATGAAGTCTGAATGGGATACATTCCCTGAGCCATTTCTGAGGAACATCTACCAGTGTTTCATCTTCCTGGAGATTGGGTTTTACTACCAGCCAAGACAAATAGAGACAAACCAGTCCTCGAGGTAAAAGCAAAGAACAATGTCTATTTTTTGTTACCAGAATTATATTTAATCTTGAACACAGAGGAAATTCAGAAGTAGAAAGTAAATATCTGTCATCTATCTCCTTCATCAGTGTTTATATTAATTATGATTTTTTTAAATCTGAACTAATTTTGTTGCCTGGTGAAATGAAGAGAGATCACTGAAGTGAGAGTGTCATTAGTAATTTTCTGATGTGCCCTTGCAGTTGCTCTACTGGAAAAGCGAAGTATGCATGTCAGCTGTCAACAAGTAGCCAGCCAGATTTACCTGGAAGCAGATCTGTTCAAATCCATGACCAAGAGAACAAAAGGGCCTTTGTCCAGTACAAACTGGGAGCACCGTGATGAAATTTGGGGAGCAATCAGGCTCAGGTGTCAAAAACCTCCAGGAATTAATGGTATTTATTCCACTGTGGACAAATTCAACAAACCATCCATTTAAAAGTGATGCATGGAGTTTATTATTTCCTCAGTTCATCCCAAGTTGTCCTCTAAGATGACTGATACAATGCCATGAATCTTCCAAGAAAAAAGAAATCATCTGCTAGTGACAAGAAAGCTCAAACTTGAGAAAGAAATGAAAATTCAACTCAGCTGTGCCATATTTTTATAAAATTAAGTTCAAAGAAATAGCCGAAAGACACTTTGTGCAGGAAGAATACTTTTAAAGATGATACAAATAAACAAAACCATGTATAAACCTGCTCCACCTTGTTGCTGTGGAAGAAGAAAGCCAGTTAACCAAAAGAAAGCTTCGGTTGTGTATCATAAGCATATTACATAGGGAGTGAAAAATCATCCTAAGGTGGCAATGCTCAGAACAGGAAGCAGTGTCTGCTGAAAAGAGCATAAAATTTATGCTATAAATAAAACACAAAGCTTCAAATACAAAGCTATGAAAATAGGAAAATAATTTTACCTGCTTAATGGGAAGTATATTCAGGACATTTATTGTTTTTACACTTACCTCACAGAATATATTACTCGAGCCTATGTTCCTGTCCCAGGAGAGAGAGATGACCCTCATCCTAGTGCTTTGCATTTTCTTCTTCCATAATGTAAGAATAAATGCATAAAATGGAAATGGACTTCACTACATGATTGAAAAGAATGATTTGGAACTGCATGGCTGAAGAAGTAATGCATTAATAGGTTGAATTAACGTTTATTGATTACTTCCAATGCTCTAGACACTGCAATAGACACTTTACCTGAATGACCTCAAATTTTGGGGAAAAAATTTTTTTAAATATAGGTAAATAAAGGAGAATTTTTTAAAAAATCACTTAAAGCAAGAATTTACAGGTATAAAATGGCCTATAAGTGCAGGACAAGTAACAAATGGTATAAAAAACAGGGTCTCTTCTTTTTTGCCAGCATAAACAGACTGGGGAGTGATTCATTCATATTGTCTGTTAGTAACCTACAGTTCTGCCAATGGAGTCAGTCTTAAGTGAGAGGAGAAATGGTGCACAATCAAGACACCCATGAAGAATGGGTTGAGAGACTTATTTTATTTTTGTTTTTCCAAACTAATGACAGTGACAGCCAGCAGTTCAGTGCTTGGAAGCACACAAATGATTTATTTCTCCACCAGAGCCCAAGTTTTCCAAGGTGGGGACCATGTCTCCCATTTCTCTTATTCCCAGCATAGTCAGAAATACTCTGGAAAGGGGTTATCATTGATACTTACTGAGTACTGATATTAAATACTGAGAGTCCAGTAAGCACAATCAATGCTCAAGGTGTTATGAATTGAAGAAGAGAACCAAATAGGATTTTGAACAAGCCAGTGATAGGGAATTCTTTATCCTCAACTGAAAGGATGATACACTCCTCCCAGGCTTAACCCCTTCTCTGAGGACACAGTGATCATGAGAACAAAAAGAGATGAGACACTGTCTTTCTAGCACTTATTATTAAAGGGAGATTGTTACTTCTGAGCTAATCAATTTCCCCAAGAGACACCTAAGCTTTGGGTCATAACTGTCCATTTTATGTGGTGATCATTCACAGTCTCCTCTTTGGTGCAGAGGGGAACTGTGAATTTAAATCAGTTAGGAATCTACCCTGAATTACAGACAAGTACAACTTGTGTTAGGTGGTTATGTGACTGTGGGTTCTCTTAGCTACATCCTTCCTGGCTCAGCAATGTTCTGTTACACTATGTACAGGTGTAGGAAGAGTCTCTGATCATTCCAAAACTGCCGGGGGTATTTTTATGGAGCCAACATTTACTGAGCAGTAGCAATGTGCTTGCAACATTCTAAGGTCTTCATAGGGACTGAGTCATACACTCTTCATGCCAGACCCCTTAGATGGATACTGCAACCACCTCCAGTTGAAGATGAAACTGCTGAAGGCAGAGAGACATTAAGAAAATTGATGAAAGTAATAGAGCTACTAAGAAACAATGCTAAGATTTAAATTCAGGTTTCCAGAATGTATTAGTGATCATTTTTGCTGAGGGTTCACCCTCTCCTCTTGCTTGCTAGAATATCTGGTATACAGCTTAGTAATAGGCACCTCCACAAGAGGGAGAGGCCGTGTCCCCTGACCTCATTTACATGCAGTCACCTTAAACTTGGGACCTTGAACTTAGGTGGGTGGAGCTGAGCCACCAGATAAACTATATGTAACACTGAACATGGGAGAGTCATGTGGAAAAGGGTCCACTTGCTTCTTATATTTGCACTTGGACCAGGAACTTGGAGGACATGGAATAAGACACCTGGAAGAGACAAGTGGGTAAGAGACACATGGAAAGACTGAGAATGGTAGCTGCTAACTTGATTTGCACTTTGATTTTGCTCCTTCTGTTCCAGACTTGCCTGGGTCCCTTTCATACGCCCACCTACTAGAAGGTATCTTTAACTTAGAGCAAGATTTTGGGCTTCATTGACCCATTACAGTCTAATCCTATTTGGCTGTATATTTACTCACAAGGGATTGGTTACTTCAGGTGTTTATTGGGAAACTATTTTCCTTTCTTCTCTTTCTATGAACACTAGTTCTTCTAAAGTTCTTTCATACTAGGCATGTTTAGCCATTGTGCACACAGATGGCTGGACCCCTGTAGAGTGGGCAAGTTTGGGGGACCCAGGTGTCCTTCAGTCTATCAAGTTAATCCACTGTTCTCTTCATGCCAGAATCACAATATTAGGAGTTCTAGAGACTATCTAGAGTTCCATCACTCTACTCTCTTTAGTTTTTGGGGGGTTTTTTTGTATTTTTCATTTAGGTACATTAGCTTAGTGAGATTATATCATTTTTGGCTGTGCCAACTTATCTCTCTCCATGGCATTCTGTTTGCCACCAGAAGTCTATTCTCCATGGTCACTGAACATTTCACCCCTTTTTCCCAATTTACCTACCTTTTTAACCCTCTTCCCTGCTGTTCCACAGTCTAAAAACTAAGTTCTTCCTTTTCATTTCACCTCGCACTTCATGTGTCCTTATACTTCTCACTTCTACCAGATACTTCTATTATACAACTATTTAATTCTTCCTGTTTGACACTCAAAAGTGACTCCAAGGTAGGGACAAAAAAAAAAAAAAAAAAGAAAGCACAAAGAAGTTATTGAACAGACATCAAACATGTAAGATTTGGCCTAGTTAGGTAAGCAGAATACTCGTAAATTTCTTGATTAACTCCAAGGGTAAAGTAACTACACACTAACATAGTTCAAGGCCAAGGGTTAAGGGAGATCAGTGTTGCATACAAAGATAAAAGTAAACTTAGTAGAAGTTTTTAATATGAGAAACACCCTAAAAGCAACTCTGTGTGACTGTTGAGGGACAAGCCTTCATGTTCTTCATGTTTGCAAGGATATGTCTGGCCCTGGTTTAATAAATATTTCCCCCAAAAGTCACTTTGCAAATTCTGAAACTGCTTTCCAGACCATTCATATAGATTGTAAAAAATTTACTGTCCACCATGGTCAGTGTCAATGACTACCAAAGAAAGATAAATCCATTCTAATAAACTCCCAGCTAGGATATGGGACAGGCTGCCAGGGGAGGAATAGAACTCAGGTCAGATGTAGCTGGCTGACAGTTTACGAATATTAACTTTTCTCTGGACAAAATCTTAGAACTTTTCTATTCCTACTGTTGGCTGACATACTAAAAACTCAGAAGTGCAGCTTTGCTTATTTCTACATTTTTCATCTGAAATGTTCATCTCTGCCTAGTTATTATCAATTCCACAGTGAACATAGATGGCTCCATAAAACAGAAAGGCAGTAGGGGGAGAAAGGTGAAGTTGCTCTAGGGTTTGATGACATTTCTTTACTAGGAGAAAACTAGACTTATGACTGTCAGATGTTTTTATTATTTCACTTGTGAGGAAATAAAAGCTCATGAGAGGTTATCTTGAATGATCACTTCCAAAATGGGCTTCATATTTTCTCATGTCTCACTCAAAGTTTAGTGACCATGTAGTAATTTAGCCTTCAAATTGTAACACTTTTGACAGTAAATTAAGTCACTATCAATAACTAAAACCAGCAGGATAGGCATACATTAGAACTACCCCCAGACAATCTAGAATGGATGATTACCTTAAAACTCAGCAATCCTCCCACAGAATGTTTTTCTCCTAGGAAGGAGGCTGGTAGAACTTGTCATTGGTGCTGCCTCCAAATAGCATGTTCCCCCTGGTCAAGAATTCTCTTGATTTTCACACTGGCTATAGTCATAGCTTTCCCTCCACCCCCTTCTGCAATCTCCATCATTATTTCTTTCTTGTTAATACTAACCAGAGGCATGGCTGCCCAGGTAGCTATGCATTACATGTGCTCACATAATACATGTATTACACATACTGGTACCTGGAAATGTATTGCATGCATTTACTCTTCCTTTATTCTCCTCCTTTATTTACCATCCTTTATTTCTCCTTGCATAAAGCTAGACATGTTTTATTGTGAAGTATATTTTGCAATTATAGTATCACTAACTCAGGGAGCTTATGACATAGTCAAAACCAATGAACACTCAATTCATCAGCTACAGTCAGGACCACAGATGGAAGTTTCCAGTGCATCAAGTCTAGAAGGTACCTATTCCCTGGGAAGGTGAAAATGAACACTGGACCACTATTTTATAGCTGAAGCAAGCTTTGTGAGGATTTTTTGTTGTTGTTGTTCAGAATCTTTCCCTCAGTATCCAAACTATGGAGAGAGTTTTAACCTAAGAAATAAATAAGAGCTTAAACTCCATAACATTCAAAGTATAAGCTTACCAAAAAATTTAATAAGAAATACTCATGCGGCCAGGCATGGTGGCGCATGCCTGTAGGTGGCAGCCTAGGAAGCCACGGCCAGGGCCAGGGATTGCAGTTCGAGTTCCACCGGGAGCACGTAGCGAGACCTAGTCCCAGAAAAATAGCTGGGCGTGATGGTGCATGCCTGTAATCCCAGCTTGTGGGAAGCTGAGGCTGGGGGTTGCTTGAGTCTGTGGGGGCAACGTGAGCCTGCAGTTCCATGGGCAAAAATAGTAAGACCTAGTCTCTGAATGAATGAATGAATGAATGAATGAATGAATGAATAAAACAAATACCAAGAATAAAAAGAAAAAGAAAACCCATGCATTATCAGGGTGCAGTTATTTGATTTATAAGCTCTTTATTTTTAGTTTGGTTTTTGTGCAAATAAAAATACCTTCAAGTACTGAAGGAATGAATCTCCAAGTGAATCATTTCCAATATTTGATCCACACCAGAATTTCTTCAGTCACTGCCACCCAAGAAGGGAATGGTCTGTTTCATTCAATATGACCTAACTCGAATGCAAAGACACTAATGAAGTGCATCACTGGGAACCCACTATTCCACAAGCATAAAATTTCCAAATTCTTGAAGCACATCTATTCACATACCAAGCTTTATCATTAACTCATTCATCAACTTCTTAAATCACTGCTTGCTCTATGAAGGAAAGTGATGACAATTGAACTTTTCTTAAACTGTAGTCTTCTTTGTGAGGATTCATCGTTGAATTCTGCTGTAACACCATCAAAGGCTGTCTTTTTGTAGTAGTTGTTCTCTTTTCATTGAAAGTCAGTTGTCACTTCCGTTGTCATTAAATTTCCATGTAACATCAATTCTCCTCCTGTCCTCTTAATATATTGCTGCAAAACTGCTAAGTGGTCAAAATCTAGATGTCAAATATAATTACAGATGGTTTGTTAAGAAATGCACACTCAGTTACTAAGTAAATCTTTACTTTTATTGTTTAGGATTTGAAGTTGAGTTACCAAGAGTTCAAAGTAGAGTTAAGCAAGATCAACTACCATTGCTTTGTAAGTAAGTCCATGAAGAGGTTGAATAGTATGAAAAGATGGAATTCATTAGCCATCCCTCTTTCGTCATTTTTTACATCTCTCTTATAACATTAATAAATCCAAAAAAATTAGTCTTTCTATTCTGTTTTAAGAAATACTCAAGGATAAGAAGGTCAAGGAAAAGGAGATGGAAAAACCACTTCCAAATATCTGGCCTATTTAAAAAAAATGAATACTGTCTGCCTTTGCTGTCTCTACTGCGCTTCAGGGAAGTTTGAGAAGTGGCCGTGACCATGTTTTCCAATTTACTCTCAAGTTCCAAAATTTAAGTTTCTTATATTTGTGGTAAAGTCATGTTAAAGTCTCCAGTGGCCTAAAACTAGGAATTCCTGAGTTACCTTTTTTTTTTTTTTTTTTTTTTTTTTGTGCATGATCCTGAACACAGCACTACCGAAGGCCCAAAGCACTGATGAAAATGAAATAATGATTGGCACCCCATGGCTGATAACCCAGATCACAGCTCTGCCATTCAATCAACTCCAACTCAACTGTCATCACCAGGTCTCCTGCTAACACACACTCACTCACACACACACACACACACACACACACACACACCAGAATGTCATCAGCAAAACAAAGCAGAGTGCAAAAGTAATTACCTGACTAATTCAAAGAGAAACAAATATCTTTTGTTTTGGTTTCATTATTGGGGGAAACCAGGCAGAAGTGTCTCTGTTCCCTGGGTTATCTACACAATCATCTCCACCTCCAGCTCATTCTAAATCCTGTCAAAGAATAGCTACTCTTCAAATTTATAAACAATAGTATCTCTCAGCAAATTACATAGGTAACATTTAAATCCAGCTGTCGATCCCTCCAAGGTAAAATTCATAGCATTTTATTCTACAGCTAGCTATGCAGAGAAAGGAAATGGCTGAGAGAAATGCTAAAATCCCAAGCACAAATTTGCTATAGAATTAATATCACAATTTGTCACTGATAATGAAAGCATATAAAACAGGTCCTGACAGCATGTTATTTCTGTTGCAGATCATTCTTTATAAAATCCAAACGAGGTTTCCTTTTTCAACTGTGGAAATGACTTTTTCCCTAAATGTACAAAGCAAAATAATATTAATATTGTGGTTAGTAGCCATCTGCTTCATGAGAATCTGTGCAATCATTAGTCTAAACTGATGGCATGATGGCAAGCTGCCATGTCCCAAGAGGCCAGCTCTGAAACATCTTTGCATTGGTCTCCACTATGAGAGGGCGAACCACAAACCAGGAAATTTGCTCTATGTGAAGAGCCAGCTCACTAAGCTCTGTTTTCAGATACTGAACCCCAAATATTATCCGACCGTAGCCTATATGCATGCATGCATGAGAAGGGCCACCTATGAGAGCCAATAGGCAGAAGGAATAAACATGAGTCCGTCTGGGGCAATGCCCGGTCCATCAGAGCAACTAGCAACCTGCGTTCCCTCAATAACAGTGGTTTCCACTACGAAATCAGAAAAGGATCAAGCTGTGCGGAGTTCAGCTTATCACAGAATCACATTGAAGTCACTGTAACTTTTTAGTCAAACACCATAGAGGCAACAACAGGCAGGAAGACTCAAAGGAGAGGTGAACTAAGTAATATTTCTTACACGGTTTCACCATAAAAACCTGCGCCAGAAAAATCTGAATTTAAATGTTTCATCCGATAGGCTATGCACTTTCTTGCCATTTTTAATAGCCTGTTCTAATGATTTTCATTTAGAAATGCAAAAGGATGCTGTATTTTTAATGTTTAATCAATCTTCAAGAACTCCGTATGTTTGTAATCACGGGCCCTATGAATGCTAACAGAATCAGATATGTGCACCAAAATTATGTAGCACGACACGCCATAACTTCTTTTCTCCAGCATCATAATCACACAATCATTTTTTTCTGGGGGAGTAGGCTAGATGATCCGAGCAGAGGATGGGAAAAGGGAGGAAGAGGTAATAAGAAAGACATGAGTCAGACTAGAAGGTGATGTTTAAATGTTGTCATGAAATACTTAGCAAAAAATACAAGTGCCCTCAGTACTCAGCCTTGTTCAGAATTTTATAGGAACACTGTGGGGGGGGGGGATGTTACATAATGAGGTTGAGATCTGACTGCTTATCTTCAGGTAACAACTTCAAGAACCTACTAGTCTTTCATGCAGAAATATCATTTCAAATGAGTGTCAACAAAACTTAGATGAAGGCTGAATGCATCTGTAAATAAATGCACAAATAAAAATAATAAATGAAACCATCTTTAAGTACAACATGAAACTCTCATGAATTTATCCAAAATCCTTATGGACAAACTGTCAACCAATAAAAAAAAATGCCAACAAGAAACACAAAACAATACAGGGGCATAGAGCATCACACTATTTCTTGATCTAATTTTATGTGTATCATCAGTTAATTAAAATGAAACCCTCTGAAGAAGGATGATCAATTTATTTTTGAACCGCAATATAATCTTACCAGATCTAGTATAATCTTATCCCCTTGTTCTAGCACCATCTCAATGGGACTGCAAAGACAGAGGAGAGGCAGACTTTGTACTTCGATCTCCTTCCATTTTAATCTCACCATGTTCAAATGATCAAAAATTGAAATAAATCCTTAAAAATAAAGGACTGTGCTATGGGGATCAAGCAGGGTCCAGAGAGTTTCTACCAGTCAGTTCTAGGGGTACAGTCAATACTGCTATCTTAATTGGGCATTATCATCTCCGTGAACAGTGTATATATGTTCCAACCCATGATTCAATGCTTTGAGCCAGACAAAGGCCCCAATTTATGGTTTGATAGGATAATTCTGCTGTGCCTCACTAAATGATCACATTTGCCAAATAAACAGAAGACAACCAGAAACCTTAGTTTCTTCTACTATTGCATCTATGTCTTCACATCTAATAAAGATAGGGTCTTTCTGTCCCACCAGCTACAATTTGGGTCATATTTATATCTAAGAACTTGTAAATGTTACCACCTACAACTATTTCAAGCAAATGTGATAAAATGAGCCTCGTTAAGTATATTGTGTTCAAGTCACACATAAGATTTGCATTCAGATCCAACTGTTTGTTTGCTGTGTGCCCTTGAAGTTTCTTTTGTTTGTTTTCCTGTTTGTTTGTTTTTTTTAATCTCTGATGTACATACCCCTCATCTGTAAAATGAGATGAATACTGACCTTCGGAAAGCCATCAAAGGGAATCAAACAAGGCAATTTATAAAGCACTGACTATATTAGGTGCTTGATAAATGGAGCAATTATCAAGGATCAAAAATGGGAAATTTCAAGCTTTCTGGGAATTTTAGGGTCTTGTCTTTACGTGAGAGACAACCAGGCTAAAAGCAGAGGCTTTTCAAATCCAACAGCTCAGGAAATAGAAATCTTTACCCCACTCTCAGATTTAAGTTCTAATAGTTTAAGATAAAATACTCTCTTGATTCTAAGCGCATCTGTCAAAGTCAAACTATAGATTCACATTCAGGACTCTTAACTTTCAGAATTTGCCTGCCTTGCCCAAAATACAAAGGCTAGTGCTACATGCACCCTCTACTGAAGAGAGCTATAATAACACACAAAGCAGAAATGGCTGTGAAACATTTTATAATCCAGAAAGGCCAATCTAACATAAACTGTTGGCAATGGGCAGTGCTCGTGCTGGTGGGTAAGGGTGTAGACTACTCTGTTCTGAGTGGCTGGGTCCAAAGCTTCTCCCAGCTATAGGCTGAAGGGGAAAGCACGGCAAAGAGCCTCTACATTTGCATTTACTCACAGACATAAGTAACATCCACAGAGTTGTTGAGAAAATCAAAAGAATATGAACATAAGCTTTTAATACACCGTCTGGTACATAATAAATGCTAAATAAATGTTAGCTACTAAAATTGCTTTTAAAGATGATTGCTTATTACAGAGCTTTTTCATCCACAAAGCATATGCAGACCTTTCAACTTTGTAATGAGAAATTTCTTGTTTATGTTGCCTCTATTTCTAAAAAGATTAATTTTTAGCAATGTTGAACATCATTGAAAACTTTCAAAATGGCCTTTAGATGTTTTTATCAGCATTCTTAAAATATCATGGTTTATGATACTTTTAAAAACTGCCTATCACCATGATTCTTAATGGGCTTAGTGTAACTTCTGCATGGTCACGTTCTTGGAGATACATGATTATACTTAAAATACTTCACCAGTCACAGAAATAGTAATAATCATTTTCCACAAATTCTCAAATTTTACAAAGACATACCACTTCATATCATAATTTAATAACAATTAATGAAAAGGCATTTTAAAATATTCAAATATCTCATTAAGAAAAACTGTCTTTCCCTGTGGTTCTTAGTTCAAGACTATTATTCTAAGTTAGACATGGGTCATAAGTTTAATAGAAAGGGTTTGACTTCAGCCCCCTAGAGGCAACTTTCAAAATAGCAACAGGTAAAGACTTCCAGAATAACCACTGGAGTAGAACATTATTTCAATTCCTCCATTTTAAAAGTAAAGAAACTAAGGGTTAGGCAAGATCACAAAGTTTTTCAGTAAACTAACAGTATATATAAGAGTGGTGTTTTTTGATGTTTTAATATAATGATGTATGGGGAAGGACCCAAAAATGAACTTGATTAAGATACTTTTAAAAATTTATCAGTTGACAGTCCACAAGGTTTCCCCAGGTTTCTTTTTCATTCGAAAGAACATATCAAACATAGGTTCCAAGGGGCAAAGAGAAGACCTCAGCTATGACTAAGCATTCTGCCTGCATCTTCTAGGTATATCTTTTCTGAGAAAAACTGCCTTGGTGGCTGCCCCAAGAGAGCTCTCCTCAGAAGGATCTGGTAGAATTAATGCATTTTCCAGGTGGTTAAGGACCCATGAAGAATAGGAAGTTGAGGTCAGGAATATCTCCAAATAGAAAAAAAAAAGGGGGGGGGGGACATGGGTGGAGCACACGCATCAGAGAATCAAACTGAATTTTCTTGATTTGCAGGGCAAATTTTTGATCCCATTAAAACGTAACAAAACTACTCATGGTTTTGCTTGAACATAAATGCAGAAGAGAATTGGAACCACTATTCAGCTATCTCAAAGCAGAGAAGCAGATACTTAAGAAAATGTACTGTAACACCCAAAATATGTTTAGCTTAAACTCAGAAATTCTAGACTGACAGGTTTTAATTTCCATATAATTCATACAGGTTCCACAGTAAATTCTGTGACACTCTAAACCACTATCTGGGGATTATGAGTAAAGGAATTCACTACAAAGTGTGAACTGAATCTCAGTTCTAATTCATACAATGTGACCTTGAGCAAATTAATTTACTTCTCATTTGTCAATTTCCTCATTTGCAAACAAGAATCATAATAATACCTGCCACAATAAGCTGTCAGATGGATTCAGTGTGATAACACATATAATGAACAAGTACCTGGGACTTGATATACATGCAAGTAAATATTATTTTTATGAAATACCAGACTGTACATTTTCTATTCATTAAGTCAGAAAAGAAACAAGGGTAAAAATTAAATCAAAGTAACTTCAGAGTAAGATATGGGAGGCATGGATAGACCAGTCTCTGTTTATGAGATCTTGAGAAAAATTTAACCTGTGTGATTGTTGTTTTTTCACCCATGAAAGGAGAATGCTGGATCTGAAGTCAAGAATCTCAAGTTTGATGAAGATGTAAAAGATCATTCAATCCTAAATTAGATGCTTGGTTCATTTATAATGAGTGTTTGTCTCATCTTTGATTGAATGCCTTCAGGGATGGAATTCTTCTCTATCCTGAAGCTGCCAGCACTTATCATCTTGAACAGCACTAATAGTTTGGAAATTCTTCCATATGTTGAGCTGAAATCTACCATCTGCGTGTCATCAGATCTAAGAAGCCAATGGTAGTGACTTGCACCATTATTTTATGTGTTGCAAAGAAGAGATACTGTCAGTTATACCGCGCCATGGTGCTTCCCTAATGTTAATTATAAAAGGCATCAAAATTACAGAAATGTTTAAACGTGAAGATACAGTGCTTTCGAATCAACAAAATATAGTATCTTCCAAATGTTTTACTAGCTGATAGTAGCTGAAGCTTCTATCACATGAAAAGTCAGTTTAATTTTCTTGCATCAGCTAGTTTATCAAATATTTGAAGAGTGCCTACAGCTACCTTAAAGCTTCTCTTTCCCAGTTTTATCAACTTTAGTTCATAAACATGGTCGCAATCTATAAATTATCTCAGTTTCTGTTATTCTACTCTATTAGAACCTTTACTTATTTAATTAGGTAAACACCAAGCATTGTTTTCAAGCATCAAGGGCTAAAACGATAAACAAAACATACAAACGCTATACTGTCAATAACTCAGTGAACACACAGTCTAGCTGATGAAAAAGGACATATAAACAATGAGGTCTGGTTAAAGTATCACAGGTATTTTCCAAAGTGATATGGAGACCCAAGACAAAGAGTCAAAAAGAAGAAAAGGTTTTTAGTGTCAAACCTAAAGAGGAGAAGGTCTGGTATGCACTAAACTTCCAACTGCCTCTAAAGGTGTAAGTCACATTTCCAGCTACCATCTTCTCCTCTTCATCTTACTCCTTTTGACAAAATTTGTGAAATTTTGATGGTCTCACAATCTAAAAAATTCCTCAAAATATTGTGGACACAGGCTACTATATGTCTTCTCTACTCCAATCTGCCACTGTTCCCATCAAGTGTTTCATGCCTGGGGGGGTGTGGGGGGGAACGGGGACGGGACGGGACTATTTTTCCCTCCACTGACAAATGCAGGATTTTCTGTTAATTCTAGTCTACATCAATTATTTAAGACAATAAATAACATCCTCCTGATAGACTATTTTCTCTAAACAATGTGTCTACCCCTTCGTTGCCTAAGCACAATCTACCAAACTGGAGTTAATGAGTTTCTGAACAAATTTAGCTTCCACTGCAAAGTGTCAACTAAAAATGTAAAAAGAATTCAGCAACATTGAAGTCTGCTCTACCTACTGAAAAGCCCCGGGTAATCAAATGCCCTGTGTAGGTCAATAACATTTTGCTGCTATGCATTCATCTCATTTGGAAATCTCCTGGCTATTGTAATTTACCTGTAGTGATGAGTCAAGTGTAATGATGAGGGGAGAAATGTCTTAATGCATCCTGGGATCCAACCCATTTTAAATACACTATTGGAAACTCTCCCAGGACTAGAAAACCTGGATAAGGACATGAAGCTTGTGTGAATTTATTTTAGCTGGTATTGAGATGTCTATGACTCCACAAAAGGGGAATTCCATCGAGGTTTCCTGTCTCCTTTGTTTCAGTTCAATAATACCCAGAGTGGTAAAACCTTCCCCTTCTTACAACACTGGGATGTGTGTGTACATGCCCATGAGCGCATGTCCTCATACATGTGTTCATCTGTCAGCCCACATGCACAGCAAAGGTAGTAAAGGGGGATTTATTCTTCAGGAAAAGCTTCACACTTCTGAATACCATGGTGATTAAGTAATAAGCACTGAACATGTGTACTTTTTCTGACAGCAATGTGTTAGGAGAAATAGTAGATGGAAGATTTGGATTGGTGAGTCAAAATCACCCGTGCTGAGATTCTTAATTAGGCTCATGGCTTTAAAAGTAAACTTTTTTCTTCTAATCAAGAGTAATTGTTGATGATCATTAAAATGTTTTTGCCAGATAATCATTGCATCCAGATGTATATTATTGAAAAGAAAGTCAGAGAATTTGTAATTATTTATTTATATGCATTCACATTATAAGGATAAGATAGCCTCTTAATCATCTGAAGAGAGATTTAGTGGAAGTTGAAAAATCCCTCATCAAAATTAATATCCCTAGTAATGGTCTATGAAGGAGGCTTTTTTTATAAAAAAACTGAAACTCTGCAATCTGTAAAAGGAGAAAAGTACCAGTAATTTGGACTCAAACATAAAATAAGAATAAAAATTGATATATTTATTAGCTGGACCAAGTTAATAATCATAACAAAAGAATATGTGGCATAGCCCTTGTTTCAGAAAGCTTCTCCATTCCTTAGCTATTGCCCTAATCTTGGTCCTGGGAGAGCTAAGGTACAGACAACCCTGCTATCTCCTTCTCTGGGACCCCCAACCTCAGCTGACACATCCAGGGGGATTTCATGACCAATCAGGGCCACTTGCCAGGAAACTGGAAATGGAGTGGAAAGAGAAACACTCTAAGAAGTAGTGGGCTCTGGAACTGTCAGTGGTGCTACCCTGTCCTGTGGACTGAAAGACAGAGGATGTTGATGCGAAGGGAACCCCAAAACAGCAGGGGAAAGCCCAGTGAGGAGGAGAACACAGCACTATCTGCATTTAAGCCTTTCAGAGACTTGCAGAATATCCATTCTTGAGATTATCAGCGAACTCAACATGCAATGGCAGAGTAGCCTCTTTCATCTAGCAATGTTCCACTTGTGTTTCTCACCAGCATGTTTTGAGTAAGACAGAGAATGAACTGGAAAGAGTTTTTAAATGAAATCTGGCAATCATTTAACCTGAGAATCTCAGTACTTTATCTTTGAAATGAGAATAAACCAATTCTGGAATTTTTTATCAACAGTGCAGTTGGAAATTAATAATCATTGTGGTAAATGTTAATAGAACTCAAAAAAATCAAACTTGCTTTATAGAAATAGGTTTGATTACATAGATTACATAGGTTCTTCTATGTAATCAGCTGAGCAGCAAAGAAACTGTGTATCAGCTGTTGATAAAAAAGAAGTAGCTGTTTTAACCACCTGTGATAGTGACTTAATGAAGTTTGAAGAATAGGATACTGCAAACAATTAGAGATTACCTTTGCATGTGAATAATGGGTTCAAGGAGTAGAATATCAATTTCACCATGAACCCACTTTTACCAAAAAATGATACCATTTGCACAACTTTCTGCAAAAAGTAATCTTACAATGTGACTTATTTTGATTGACATACTATTATTTTTAACACATGTTATATAATTGTATATGATATAGTATCTAATGTATGTTCTACATGCAAAATATCTATACACACATCTGCAGTGATATTTCAGCCACTTCCGCTTACCAGCTCTATTGCCCTAAATATGTTTCTTAAACTCTGCAGCCTCTTCATTAACTTATTTCCTCTATCCTAATGGGTAAGGAGGAGAAATACAGTACTTATTGAAAGAAGAATTAAATAAAGTAGTCTTTGAAAGTACTGTATAAGCAGTGAAGGACTATACAAACATAAGGAGCTAATATTTCCAATTAAAGGTATAAGAAATTCATAATCTGCAGAAGAGGCAAGGAATGAAGAGCCGTTTTCTTGCTTCCTTTCTCCACAAGAGTTTAAACAGTCTCACGAAGAGGAAATGGCCAACCTCCTTCTGTAAGTTGGTGGCAATTCTTCAGTAGAGGAGGGTTTCCTCAAGAAAGAAATTCAAAGTCTTCCTCTTCTCCATGTGTGGAACATCTGTGCTAAAACTCCTCCACACACGCTTCTTTGAAGCACTGGTTGCCTAGAGGAAATACTTTGATTTGGGCTTTATTTAAATGCCTGGTCTTCTATTGGAGAAACAAAAGATTTCCTAGTAAAAGCTCAGTTGGGAAGGAGAACAACCTCCAACCAATTTAACCACTCAGAGGCCAAGTAGCCTGGAATTTTTTTTTTTAACTGGGTGCAATGGAAATGGCCCTGTGCACTTGCAGTGCACGCGGACAGCTGGTGTGGGATGCGGCTGACCCCGGGTGCAATCACTCTGGTGATTAGATTTAATTTCTCCTAATCCAGCAATGTCTGGCTCCATCGTGTCTACATCTCCTATGTAGAAAACCATTACTCTCCCTTAATGTTTTGACATGCTTCAGATTTTTGCAGCTCAGTTCCCTAATATTAGAAATTACTTTCTTTTTTTAACTGTAAATACAGCTACTCAAACTGCTGTGTGTACCAAAGAGTCTAATTTGGAGGTTATCCTACTTCAGAAACTTTGGGGAAGATTATAAAATGTCAGGCAGATCATGAATATCATCATTACACCCCTTTTGGGCAGTCCTTGAATTAACTCGTCTAGAAAGATGGAATCAGCCATAAGTCAGGGGTGAGTCTGAAGGGTTTCTGCTAGCCAGGGAAGCATGGCATTGTCCTAAAACATCCTGGGGTTACTCACTCTAAAAACATAAAAGATCATAGGGATATGCAAAAACCTATCTTCCTGGAAGGAGATGAGTTACGTATGAACACACGCCTGCTTGCGTCTGGGGGAAAAAGCCTGTTTAGGTTGTAAAGAAAAGCCGTCGATGTTGTTATCTCAGGAGACCGGCGTTTTTCCCTCTGTGTGCGCAGGTTATTCGTGCTGTTATCCATATCCGGCCAACAGCTAGCGCGACCGACGAGGCACTGTGTCCCTGGGAATTGTAATTGCTAGGTCGGTAAAGAAAGAACATCCTACGCTGCTGATGATAGCACAAGGTGCATTTTTATAGTGTAAAGGAGGATGGAGTAAAAGCAGACGGAGTCACAAGTTCTGAGTATGTCTTAACCCCCCCCCATCTTCACCCCCCCCCCCAAAAAAAACATAAGAAAGGAAAGCCTGGGCTGAGGGAGTGTTAC